>ONZH01020112.1:0-170282 GCA_900303285.1 Rhinella marina
TAATTATCTATTTAGCTGAGCTCATCATGTACTTGGTATCTTTTATTTCACGGCCCAACAGTAACATATTAAATATATATTGAAAAAAATTGCATAATTTGCAGTTTTGCTACTCTGAGATGTTAGTGCTTATTAATATATATTTTTTGCATTTGAACAATGATGATCTGTTTGTAATGAATCCTTTAGGTATAAATCAGTAATCAGTACTATAAAAGTAAAAATAGATAGGATCCAGCAGGTGAAGGGTGCCACCGGATCCGTGCTGCCGCAGACACCACTGCCCCACACATGTCACGCAGTACATACACACAGACATATACACATACAAATACACATACACATACATACTTACATGCTCCTGGCAGGTCTCCACAGCACAGTACAGGAGCAGGACGGCGCGCACATAGGACGATTCCCCACAGCGCCCTCTGCTGGGCGCCGGGTGGAATCGTCCTATGTGTGCGCCGTCCTGCTCCTCCTGCGCTATGGTGACCTGCCAGGAGCATGTAAGTATGTATGTGTATTTGTTTGTGTATATGTCTGTGTATGTTTATGTGTATGTCTGTATATGTGTATGTCTGTATGTGTGTATGTCTGTATATGTGTATGTGACGGATCCGTCATGAACTCCATTGAAAGTCAATGTGGGCCAAAAACTTTGCTTTCAGTCTGGCTTTTCTGCCCCTCCCACATGCCACAGATTGGAGCTATGTGTGTAAAACTTTGACCACCTGCTACATCCTCCATTTGCATAACCTTAAAGGGGTTGTCTCACTTCAGCAGGAATTTATCATGTAGAGAAAGTATTGTGTATAGCACTTACTAATGTATTGTGATTGTCCATATTGTTTCCTTTGCTGACTTGATTTATTTTTCCATCACATTATACACTACTCATGTCCAGGGGTTACGACCACTCTGTAATCCAACAGTAGTGGCCTTGACCCATTTTAGCAGTTTTCCTCTGTGCATAGTTAATATCTAGTTTGTACTTGTCTCAGACATGGTGGTGACTAGCTGCCACTAACTGAACACACAGAAACTATGGGGTAATCTCCTAACTGTCTCACTTTCACTCATAAGGAGCCCCAGGATTATTGAGGACATTACAGAGAAGTACTGACCTGCCTGAACTTGTGCTGAGATAGAAACGTCCTATGTAGCTGTGCAGTCTCTTTGGTGTCTCATTTTTAGTGTTGAGCGAACTTGTGATTTGCAAGTTCGGTGATAGGGTTATCTAAGAATTCCATAATGGATTCCGTTACCACAGATCATAACGAAATTCTATGACGGCATGCACCACAGAAGCCTATAAGAGGCATTCTGTATTGCATTCTGTCATGATAGAAGTCCATGGCCAGCAGTAGTCCAGGAGTGGACTACTAGGTAATATCTGGCCTTATGCTTACTATACCTTTATGAGTCACACCTGGTTTTGCGTTGAGAAACTGTATGAATAAACATGTAAACCTAGCTTCACGGTAAGAGAGCTGCAGCAGAAAGGACATACCCCCCTGAGAACATGCACACAGCCTAAGCTGCCAGCTTGATATAAATCAAGCGGAACAACTGGAGAAATGAATGGGGAGATCTCTGAATCCATGTGAGGTACAGGGCTGGTAATAGCTTTGTTACAAAGAGCTTGTCATGTACTATGTGATGTCTGATTTTAATTTTTTTAATATTAAAATCATGGCATTATTACTTTTAAGGGAACAGAGTGAAGTCTCATAACGGCATTGCTCTTGAACAAATCAGACAGGAAAACAAGAATTCTTGACATTGTGCAGTGAAATGTGAGCTGTGTCAAGCAGGATCCCCATGGATGAACAATTTGATCAGATCGACCTTATTACAGATACATTTAAGGAGCAGGAGGTGAAGGTGGCACTATAGCAAAAAGTTAATGAGCAAAGATCAAGCAATTGAGTGGAAAGCACAGACGGTGTGAGAGAAGATAGCAGATCATCTACCGGAGATAATCAATGCCATGCTCAGCTGTGGTATGAATTATAGAAAGCCACATAGACTAGATGTTAAAAAACAGGAGCACTAGTCAGGTAGAATCAGGGATATTTCAAGTTATTTCTTGGTTCCTGAGCATTGATCGTTGTGCACACTCCTGTATCAAAACTAAAAATGAATGACCTCCAATATATATGTCAATTATGCTAAAATAATTGTTAAAAGGGAATGTGTCATCAGAAAATGTCCTATTGTTTAAATCACGTTTTTATTTTTAAAGTGTAACTGTCATTCTTTTTTTTATTTTTGTAATGTATAGAGGCAGTCATACTAACTATTTTTGTGATCTACTTTAATTACTGAAATTGCACATTTCTATTAGAAAATAGCTATAAAGTGGCCCATTTTGAGCCTTAGCAACACTTCTCTGTCTTCTGATAACAGTGGAGACTTGCTCAATACTGACTGTGTTATGTAAACAGAAGACAGAGGAGCGTTGCTAAGGCTCAAAATGGGACACTTTATAGCTATTTTCTAATAGAAATGTACAATTTCAGTAATTAAAGTAGATAACAAAAATAGTTAGTATGACTGCCTCTATACATTACAAAAATAAAAAAAGAAGGACAGTTACACTTTAAAAATCACTGTCCTGTCATATAGCAGTCAGTAATAGCTACTAACTAGTAAGGAATCCAGCTATTTTAGCAGAGAAGTGGCTTTGATTGGTTGGATCTGAGTCTGAGACATTGTATGTAGAGTCTGGTTTGAACTTACGATGGGTCAGAAAAGACCATTGTATGTTAAAAATATTGTATCCTGAGCAGGGGCGGATTGCCAATGTACCCCACCGGGACACTTGGCTTGAAGCATGCTGTGGGCCGGCATGACATTTATGTCGGGGTAATAGATTACAGCAGGGCGGGTGGCGGCCGTCACTGTCAGGACAATACACATTACAATCCACGCTACAATACACATTACAGGCAGTAGTCAGCCCTGCTGCGGTCTCATTATCATACCATTGTCATGATAATGAGATTACAGCAGGGCTGTTGGCCGCCGCATTGTGTATTATAGTGTGGATTGTAATGTGTATTGTCCTGAGAGCCACGGCCGACGGCCGCCGCCTGCCCTGCTGTAAGCTAATCATTGTGCTGCCCGCCCTTTCCTCTTTTGGTGTGCTGCGGCCCGCCCCTGTACCTCCTGCTGCCAGGTCCTTTGACACTGGACAGCATGAAAGAGAGCACTGCTCTGCCCTCCAGATGTCAAAGGACCTTTGGCTCCTCCCACTCCCAGCGTCAGCGCGACTGAAGCTGTGTCATCATCCTACCCGTTCTGCTCCAGGACAGAAGCCAGAAGAGGTTGCTGCAGGTCTGCACATTCAGGTAAGTTTTTTTTTTTTTTACAAGCCATTTGACAATGAGGAGGTGGTGGGGGTGGGCATTAAAGTGACCACTGTATATTACTGGGGCAGGGGGAACATTACTGGGAGCACTATAGGGACCTTACTGGGGGGAGGGAGCATTACTGGGGGCACTATAAGGACCTTACTGGGGGCATGGGGGCATTACTGTGGGGGCTTTACTGGGGGCTCTATAGTTGCATTACTAGTGGGAGGGGGGAATTATTGTGACCATTATAGGGACATTACTGGGGGCAGGGGGCATTACTGGGGGGCACTATAGGGACCTTATTGGGGGCATTACTGGGGGTATTATTATTACTGAGAGCATTATTATTACTAGGGGAATTATAGGCAGTTTTTTGTTGATGAGGGCAGGTATTATTGCCACTGGGGACACTATAGGGGGCATTATTATTTTTACTGTATATTGGGGTAGCAGCAGGATGACAATGTTGGGGCACCATGGTGGGGAGGATAATGGAAATTTGAGGACTCTAAGATGTCTGTGTGTGAAACTCTGCAGAGATGGAACACGGCTAGAAGATGTCATCGTGTTGTCTGGTCCTTACGCGAAGATGAGGAAAGAGAAGATCAGAGGAGACGTCACCGGATGTGAGAGGTAAGTGACGCTGCACTCCCCTGTTTGTATGGTAACTCTGAAAGACCATCAGAATACTGATGGTAGGGCTGCCTCTCTGCTGTTGCCTGTGTTTTAACTCTTCATCCCTTTTCTCTATATCTTAGAGAAAAGTGGAGGAGGGGAACAGGACATGGCAGTTGGCACTGGGCACCACAGAGGGGCAGCTTTTAGAGAGGTTTCGGCCTCTTCTAGAGCAGTATATTGTGCTGCACTGAGCCAAATAAAAAATTGCAGCATGATATACTGCTCGCTGTATGGTATTTCTGGCCCCGCCTACCCATGTTGGCCCCACCTTCTCTCAATCTGGGCCCGCCCATAACATAGGGCCACTTTTATTTTTTTTTCCAGGGCCACTTTTAATTCCCAATCCGCCCCTGATCCTGAGGCCATTGTATCTCGAGGGATCACTCTATAGGTAAAATAACTTGACTCTTTTGCCCAAACAAGGAATTGTAAAACTGTGTGTTTGGAGAGGGAGCTTGCCAGCGAGTAAAAACCTGTGATCACTGCAGCCTCTGTGTAAAGGGAAGTGTTAAATGCACACCTTTGGGGGGCAGTTTTTTTATGTATTTTTGTAAACCCCATGGAAGCACTCCGTAGTGTTTTTGTGGGGTTCTTCCATCCCTGCACCTTCTGGATTGCGGACTCATTCAAGTGAATGCGGTGCACAAATGGCTGTTGCCTGTATATTGTGGACCTGCTGTTTGCAGGTCGCAATATGGGCACTGGCCAACAACGGCCGTGTGCATGAGGCCTATGGCTGTTCCTCGCAGCATCCAATTGCACCTTTAAGCTTTACTGTATCTGTAACAATTTTCTGTCAGTGAATTACAGAGCAGGCTGCTGCACTAATTCTTGTAAGACTTGTACCTGATGCACTGTGAGCACTGTGAAACGTTTATTTTTCACTGAGAGCATGCTTCATTTACTACAATGTTTATTCCTTTTCACGCTGCCCTTTTGTCCACATTTTTATTTATTACGTCTTTTCTTCTTTTAATAAATCACTATTTTTCCCATTTTAAAACATACTCTCTTGTCTATTATGCATCGCTGGATGTGTCAGACCTAATTGTGTTCCAAAATAGGGTGATAAATAGCACTCCCCATTGAAACATAAAAGCAAACATTTAGGTATAGTTGAATTTGGCAGATGCTCCATTATTTGTTTGTCCCAGGGAGATCTTTTTCTTTCTCTTTTTTTTTTCAACAAGCCATCTGGATTTCAGAACTCAGTACATCACTCTCGGGAGACTTCAATAATGAATGCAATTTGAACAGCTTCATGTAAATGAGTCCAATTTTATACTGTTTATATCAATAAAATAATGATTATAAATTAGTGGGTGATATAATACCTTATTTTCTAGCCACTACATTCATTACCGAACAGATCATAAATCTGGTGGGTTTCTATGGCCATGAGTGCCGGGAGAGCCTGAAGGAGGGGAATGGTAGTTGTGGCACTGATAGGAGTGGTAGTGGCTCATGATGGCTTTCCACCCAACTCTCCCTGTAGCTGTGTATTGAATGAAGGGCACATCCTTTGTTCCCTCGGAGCACACCCTGGGACTTTAGGGGCTTCTTCCTAGTGCTAGGTGGAATGCTCTTGATCGGTGCAAGGAAGATGTCAGGTCCGGGAGATGAATGGCTGAGTCAATTTTGAGGCTCATTTGGTTATACTAAATAAATCTCTCTTTACTGAATAGATGATAGGAGTTGCAGTACATAAAGCAGTAACAGGCTCAGAGTATGAGGTAGATTGCAGAGTAGTCTTTTTCCAATAGCTGTGTATATAGTAATGATAAAATGGTACAATGCATGAAAAAAAGTCTTCAGGCCCTTTCACTTTTTTACATTTTGTTGTGTTTCAGCCTTGTGCTACAATTTAAAAAGATCACATTTTCCCCACATCAATCTGTACTCAATACTCCATAAAGAAAAAAATTCATTTAAAAAAAAATTCACATGGACATAAGTATTCAGACCCCTTGCTAGGGCACTTATAATTTAGCTCTGGAGGCCTCCCATTTGTCTTGATGATCTTTGAGATGTTTCTACACCTTGATTGGAGTCCACAGTGGTAAATTAATGATTTAGAAAGACACACCCCTGTCTATATAAGGTCTTACAGCTCCCAATGCATATCAGAGAAAACACCAAGCTATGAAGAGGAAAGAACTGCTTGTAGAGCTCAGAAACAGGATTGAGTGGAGACACAGATCTGGAGAAGTGTACAATTTTTTTTTGCTGCACTGAAGGTTCCCAAGAGCAGAGTGACCTCCATAATTCTTAAATGGAAAAAGTTCCTTCCCACAGTTTGCCACCCAACCAAACGAAATAATGTGGGAGAAGGGCCTTGGTAAGAGATGTGACCAAGAACCCAATGATCACTCTGGTTGTGCGCCAAATATCCTGCTTGCAGATGGGAGAAAATTCTAGAAGGTCAATCATCACTGCAGCATTCCACCAATCTCAGCTTCATGATAGAGTGGCCAAAAAGAAGTCTCTCCTCAGTAAAAGACACATGATAACTTGCCCAGAGTTTACAGAAAAAGCAACTTAGGCTACTTTCACACTAGCGTTTTATAATTCCGGTATTGAGTTCCGTCATAGGGGCTCAATACCGGAATAAAATGCTTCAGTTTTGTCCCCATTCATTGTCAATAGGGGCAAAACTGAACTGAAGACAACGGAATGCTCCTGAAAGCATTCCGTTCCATCTTCAGACCGGAGAGCAAACCGCAACATGCTGCGGTTTGCTCTCCGGTCCAGGCATCCGCACCAAGACGGAACCGTCATGACCCCCAATGAAAGTTAATGGGGACGGATCCGTTTGGTGTGATACAATGGTAAACGGATCCGTCCTCCATTGACTTTCAATGGAGTTCATGACGGATCCGTCACATACACACATACAGACATGCACACATACAGACATACACATATACAGACATACACATAAACATACACAGACATATACACATACAAATACACATACATACTTACGTGCTCCTGGCAGGTCACCATAGCGCAGGAGGAGCAGGATGGCACACACATAGGACGATTCCACCCGGCGCCCAGCAGAGGGCGCTGTGGGGAATCGTCCTATGTGCGCGCCGTCCTGCTCCTGTACTGTGCTGTGGAGACCTGCCGGGAGCATGTAAGTATGTATGTGTGTATGTGTGTATGTACTGTGTGACATGTGTGGGGCCGGAGCGCGGTTCCGGCCCCACACATGTCCCTGCGGCAGCACGGATCCGGTGGCACCCTTCACCTGCCACATCCGGGCTGCCGCTAGTGTGAAAGTAGCCTAAACGACTCTCTGACTGTGAGAAACAATATTCTGTGGTCTGACTAAACCAATATCCACACAGGATGTTCTACACTGGGGGGCAATCAAAGTCATTTGCAGACAAAAGGCCAAACTGAGTTGCTTAAACAGGTAACGTAGAGGTCAGATCCTGGAGATACAGTACAGACCAAAAGTTTGGACACACCTTCTCATTCAAAGAGTTTTCTGTATTTTCATGACTATGAAAATTGTAGATTCACACTGAAGGCATCAAAACTATGAATTAACACATGTGGAATTATATACTTAACAAAAAAGTGAGAAACAACTGAAAATATGTCTTATATTCTAGGTTCTTCAAAGTAGCCACCTTTTGCTTTGATTACTGCTTTGCACACTCTTGGCATTCTCTTGATGAGCTTCAAGAGGTAGTCACCTGAAATGGTATTCCAACAGTCTTGAAGGAGTTCCCAGAGATGCTTAGAACTTGTTGGCCCTTTTGCCTTCACTCTGCGGTCCAGCTCACCCCAAACCATCTCGATTGGGTTCAGGTCTGGTGACTGTGGAGGTGAGGTCATCTGGCGTAGCACCCCATCACTCTCCTTCTTGGTCAAATAGCCCTTACACAGCCTGGAGGTGTGTTTGGGGTCATTGTCCTGTTGATAAATAAATGATGGTCCAACTAAACGCAATCCGGATGGAATAGCATGCCGCTGCAAGATGCTGTGGTAGCCATGCTGGTTCAGTATGCCTTCAATTTTGAATAAATCCCCAACAGTGTCACCAGCAAAGCACCCCCACACCATCACACCTCCTCCTCCATGATTCACCTTTTCTGCATCGCACAAAGACACGGTGGTTGGAACCAAAGATCTCAAATTTGGACTCATCAGACAAAAGCACAGATTTCCGCTGGTCTAATGTCCATTCTTTGTGTTCTTTAGCCTAAACAAGTCTCTTCTGCTTGTTGCCTGTCCTTAGCAGTGGTTTCCTAGCAGCTATTTTACCATGAAGGCCTGCTGCACACAGTCTCCTCTTAACAGTTGTTGTAGAGATGTGTCTGCTGCTAGAACTCTGTGTGGCATTGACCTGGTCTCTAATCTGAGCTGCTGTTAACCTGCGATTTCTGGGGCTGGTGACTCGGATGAAATTATCCTCCGCAGCAGAGGTGACTCTTGGTCTTCCTTTCCTGGGGCGGTCCTCATGTGAGCCAGTTTCTTTGTAGCGCTTGATGGTTTTTGCGACTGCACTTCGGGACACTTTCAAAGTTTTCCCAATTTTTCGGACTGACTGACCTTCATTTCTTAAAGTAATGATGGCCACTCGTTTTTCTTTACTTAGCTGCTTTTTTCTTGCCATAATACAAATTCTAACAGTCTATTCAGTAGGACTGTCAGCTGTGTATCCACCTGACTTCTGCCCAACACAACTCATTTCAGGTGACTACCTCTTGAAGCTCATCAAGAGAATGCCAAGAGTGTGCAAAGCAATAATCAAAGCAAAAGGTGGCTACTTTGAAGAACCTAGAATATAAGACATATTTTCAGTTGTTTCACACTTTTTTGTTAAGTATATAATTCCACATGTGTTAATTCATAGTGTTGATGCCTTCAGTGTGAATCTACAATTTTCATAGTCATGAAAATACAGAAAACTCTTTGAATGAGAAGGTGTGTCCAAACTTTTGGTCTGTACTGTATATATATATATATATATATATATATATATATATATACACACACACAGTATGTATATACAATATATATATATACATGTATGACTGATTTATGTGACACAACTCGTATGCTTTAATATGATAAGATAAGAAATTTCAGTGCTGCATGGTTTATTATTGTTGCATTCTCCAATTCATCACATGCCCGCTTATTCCAATGTGATGGAAGTCTAGTTAAAGGGGTTATCCAAGAGACAATCATACCTCCAGATGTGGCCTGTTATAATTGTATTTTAACATAAAATGAAAACATTAAAAGTCTACTATATACAGAATCCCATAGATTCCATAGATATTAATACCATAGATATAAATGGCTATTCTGATCCACAGTATGGGCAAGAATAGGACATGTTGTATTATTTGCAGAACGGCCACACAGATCTGGAAAAAATACAGATGTGTGCATGCCCCCCTAGAAATTAATCAGTCAATGTGCTACTTGCAAATAATGCAAACGTACAGTTGTGTTCATGAGGCCTTATGTTTTATATTAGTTTGAAATGTAAAAAATAAGGATTATAACAAAAAAATGCATTTTATTCTCTTTTTGCTGCTAATAAAAAGAAAAAAAAAGGAGAAAAATATATATCACTATATTGCTGTACGATAAGCTATTGAAAAAAGCCCTAAGTATCACACAATTATTCTTTTGGCAATCCAACATATAAAAAGGATAAGGTAAAAAAGCCATCACATATTTAAAATCACTAGAAATCGGTTGTTTAGGACACAAGCATTCTGATTGTTAAGGGGTTAAAGATTTCTCAGTTATTTCCAAACATCCTTCATGCACCTAATACCTAACATACACAGTATAATTATAATTTCTGGATAGGATAACGGTTTTGAGACATGCAATCAATACTGGAAAATGCTACCAGAAGGACTCTTCATGAAGCAGCCAGCGCACAGTCTTGTAATATCAATGAATGCGTAAATCCATACAATACCCCCATTATCATACATAACAGAAAAACGTTCATCTTCCATATGTTCACAACCAAATAATGAGATAGATCCAGTGCAACAAAGCTCAGGCATCGGGGGAAGTCAACTCCAGGGTGGAAACTTTCTTGACACCCACACAGATACTATATAAATTAACCTTGTAGAGTGTCCTCTGTGCACCATATCCAGAATATTAATCTACCTCTAAAGATGTCTGTAACAAGCAAAATGAAGAATACAGAATGAATGTTTTATCGAGTTCACTCCAAGGCACTGTAGCCCATTAGCGCCTCTTCACCAAGGTCAGATTACTGTATATCACTGATCCTGAGATACAAGGGCTAATATCACAAAAATACACACTCAACCAAAGCCATGTGTCATACAAGTGATAAAAAGACAGTTCTTTAATATATGTGCCAAATAAATGTATCATGGTATTTGTATATTTAGAATGTATCTAAAATACACCATTTCTCGTTATCTCATTTTTATTCCACTTTCTTTACATAATTTGGGGGGCAGACCTCTTGCTTCAGCTGCTTAATGGCATTTTCTAGCAATCGGCTTTATAGCAGACATCTGGACATCAGCGAAAACAACATATTGACTTCTAATTAGTGAGTGAGATGCTCTGTGACGTCTGAAGATCATTATACAGGGAGGGGGAGGAGGAGCTGACATGCTCCCATCACTTCTTGTCAATAGTGTGCTCCTGCCCCCAGCTTTATAACAGAGAGGTTAGCTTTTATTGTAATTCTACCCTATGATGATAATGAGATGACTGCTGACCCTTCCCCCCAGTGTACACGGTACAAGGTTAAACAAAACGTCTCTACAGAATGAAAAACCATCAGAAGTCAGAAGCCTTAGGGCTGAGGTTTGGGACAATTAAAGGCTATGTACAACTTCTAGGAATTTTTTATATGATTCCATTTTACTCATTTTAATTTTAATGAACTTGCAAGGCATACAGGTAGTGGCAACACATAAAACAATCTCTGCGGCACATCATAAAATAGTAAAGCAGTTCTCTCTAGAAAGAGCGTTATAAATCAATACATAAAAGATATATCAATTCCCCAAATAATTCCACAGAATACAAAAAGATGAAGGCAAAAATGTGGAAATGTATTTTAGACTTTTCTTTCCCTAGCTGATATAAAAACGAGTATTCTATGTGTACAACGTGTTAATTGTTTATGTAACTTTGCACTCTTCTACATCATTTGCTATACATAATGGTATGAAATATACCGTATTTTTCGCCCTATAAGACGCACCGGCCCATAAGACGCACCTAGGTTTTAGTGTAGGAAAATAAGAAAAAAATATTTTTCATCAGATCCTCTTATCAGACTGCCCATAAATTTAAGGACATCACATCAGACCCCCATATCAGCCCCCTGTGCCCCCATACCATCTCACTGTGCTCCCACCAGACCTCAGATCAGCAGAATGTGCCCCCATCAGACCTCAGATCAGCAGAATGTGCCCCCATCAGACCTCAGATCAGCAGAATGTGCCCCCATCAGACCTCAGATCAGCAGAATGTGCCCCCATCAGACCTCAGATCAGCAGAATGTGCCCCCATCAGACCTCAGATCAGCAGAATGTGCCCCCATCAGACCTCAGATCAGCAGAATGTGCCCCCATCATACCTCAGAGCAACAGTATGTGCCCCCATCAGATCTCAGATCAGCAGAATGTGCCCCCATCAGACCTCAGATCAGCAGAATGTGCCCCCATCAGACCTCAGATCAGCAGAATGTGCCCCCATCAGACCTCAGATCAGCAGAATGTGCCCCCATCATACCTAAAATCAGCAGAATGTGCCCCCATCAGACCTCAGAGCAACAGTATGTGCCCCCATCAGACCTCACATCAGCAGAATGTGCCCCCATCAGACCTCAGATCAGCAGAATGTGCCCCCATCAGACCTCAGATTAGCGTTTTGTGCCCCTTCACGCCTCAGATCAGCGTCTTGTGCCCCTATCAGACCTCAGATCAGCCCACCCAGCCACTTAAAGACCATACTTACCTGTTCTGCGCTGCTGCTGCCGTCCGGTCCCACGCTCCGCGCTCCTCTCTCTTCCCTGCCGGCACGCGTTATGACCTGACGCTCACTTGTATTCGCCCTATAAGACGCACCGCATTTTTCCCCCTACTTTTGGGGGGAAAAAAGTGCGTCTTATATGGCGAAAAATACGGTAATGATGATTCCAGAATATTAATTATACATCTGTTCCCTGTTCTGTATTCGTACCAGCTATTTATATTGGAATGTGCAGGTTGTAATTTAGTTATTGTATGTTTTTTTTCTCTTATTTACATACCGTACTTGCTAAATTCTGGGATTATATAGGTTTATAAGGGCCCCTTCACACAGCAGCCCGACACCAGTATTTTGGTGCAGATTCTGCGCATGCGCCAGGAAGTAAAGTAGTTCTTGCCCCATCTATAGCAGAAGTGATGTCCCATCTGTAGCCCAGGCTACAAACCTGGTAAGGGACGTAATGTCAGCAGAAGCAGGATTTTCAGAAGAAGAGTGTCACATGACTGAGAGGTCGATCCATGAAGCTTCAGAACGGAAAGAACAAACTTTGTCCTACAGGTTTGTTCTGTGTAATTAAGGTGTATATTAGCAAACCACTGCACACATGAAGAAAAGGAGTATACCAGGCCAAAAATCCTTAAACATTACCAGAATTTTATTAATGTCATCCAAGACAAAAACCAACAAGTTAAAAACACTTAAAATACACAGGATTCACGAAGAACATCAATTGATAAACAAGTCCAAAGACCAGGGGTGGATTGGCCAGGGGGCCGTCTGGCTTCTCCTCACGGCCGGCCAGTGGAAGTTTTTGGGGATGTATTTTGTGACGTACTGTGGTATTCGGTTCTGTTGGGGTGGTATAATGTGCCACAATATGGTATTGCTGGCCCTGCCTTCCATCAATTTCGACCTGACTGCAAAATGGGCCACTTTTATATTTTTTACAGGACCACTTTAAGTTGCCAGTCCTCCCTTGCCAAAGACCACAGCCCAAGCCCCTGATATGGCAAAAATCAATATGTGAGGCTAAAGAATGACTCAATAAAGTGGTAATACTGACAAAGTGCCCAGCGCAAAATGTGATGACAAAACATGATAATAATGTGACATCAATGACAAACAACTCAACAAACAATCTCATAAATAAATAAAAACATAACAATAAAATGTGGTAAGGTAATGGTCGTGGTTCTTTATTATGGGTTAAATTAACCAAAATAGATTTAATAAAATTAAACTCATCATAAAATATATCAATAGATTAAACAAATAATCCATAAAAACAGCAGTTAATAAATAACTGTCCTTCCAGCAAAGCTGGGTGACTATCCGCCCTTTAATACAGAACTGCGGAAAAATACTGGGAGGGTCGAGCTCCTCTTCTTCCAGATGTTCAGAGGTAGACAAGCCGCTCCGCCACTGGATCTTCATTAAACAATGAACGGCTGAGGCAGAATAACCAAGTGCCCCAGCAACAGGTAAGCAACCGCACACAACCCAATCAGAGCTGCTCACCCAGGAAAACACAATAGAGAAACAAGGTAGGGGAGGGGGATTAGAAAGAAGGCAAAATGGACCAAACCAATTGCTCAATGACTTCATGGTGGGACTTCGCCATATGACCCCGTGCCCACTATCATAATAAAAAATAAAATACCGCCTATGTATACTTAACACCATCCATTGTTTACCAGTTGATGCTCCTCATGAACTCTGTGTATTTTAAGTGGTTTTAACTTGGTTTTTGCCATGGATGACATTAATAAAATGATGGTATTTTTAAGGATTTTTATGTGCTGTGGTTGGCTAAGATACACTGCTTTTTGGGGAGCAGCCAGTATGTTTAGATTTGCTTGCGGTGTCCACGTTTTATTATAACTCTTTTTCTCGAACAGTCGATTGGCAGGGTTGCCAAGGCATCTGATATTGATGGCCTATTCTGAAGAAATCCCACAAAATTTTTAAGACTTAATAATTTAACCTTTAAACTAAATTAAGTTTAATACAGAGATAATGTAAAGTACCAAAATCAAGCTCACCACATAAATTCATTAAAGTGGTTGGGACATACCCATATTTTCACCCAGGCAACCCCCCTGATGTTAGCATCAGAGCATTTCATTTCCTTAGTATTCATGCTCTGATGCTATCCTTTGCCCTAAGGAATTTTCAGTAGTTTTGGTGACGTACCGGGCTCCCCTTAGGGCTGCCAGGCGGAGGCTTCCGCCCAGCAGTGAGCCACAGCACCGATGGGTACGGCAGCGTTAAAGCCAACCTATCCAAGCCGATGATGTCACCGAACATGCTGCTAGGTGGAAGCCTCCGCTTAGCAGTGTGTTATGGTAAATAAAAAAGCCCTTTCCCTGCGCGATCCTGCGTAGGGCAAGGGAGAGCATCGGAGCATAAAATGCTATGATGCTAACACCAGGGGGGCTGCCTGGGTGAAATTCTGGGTATGTTCGGGTTCAGCTCTGAACCTGGACAACCCCTTTAACCGAAGAAATCTCTGTAGGTCAGGGATCTGCAACCTCCGACACTCCAGCTGTTATGAAACTACAACTCCCAGAATCTTCTTTTTACTGCTATGGGAGTTACAAGAACAGCGGAGCAAGTGTGCATGCTGGGAGTTATAGTTTCACAGAAGCTGCAGTGCCGAATGTTGCTTATCCCTGCATTAGATGAATATAATTCCAAAATCAAGCACATTACATAAATACAGAACTAATATAATTAGATTAATACCATTGCCTTGAGCTGCCTGTCCTGACTGACTTTGAATTGCCCAATATCTGCTTGCCCTGACTTATATCCTGGACAATATCCTCATCTTATGACCTGACTTGACATTTTACCAGATTGCACCTGTCATCCTGTTGTCATCTTTACGGACCATAAAAGTCTGCAGTCAGATTATTAGTCAGCTCAACGTCTCAATCCTCTTCAGGCCCAGTGATCCCTTTTCTTTTCCCAATTTCTTTTTGCATTTCCATCCTGCTGAAAAGAACACTAAGGCAGATTTGTTCTTCTGCTCCTTCAGTTGTTATTTTTACATTATCCCGAAAGAATTATCTCAGTGGCACCTGGTTAAAGACATTCCTCCAAGGAGGACATATGTTCCAGTAAACAGAAGAAGACAAATCTTTGCCTGGGGGTATAAATAAACTGTCTGTCACAAACTTGCCTGTCCATGCTCCAGTGGTGAGATCTTCGGCGCGGCTGCGTCGGGAGAGACGTGCTGCTAGGCCACAGCCCCTGGTGATGTGACTGTGTCATTAGCAACTGTTGCTGTGCTTTTTCTCCCCACAGCGGGCATGTGCCAGAGGAGTATAGCAGTGGGCTGATCTCACCTATGTGCTGGATGGAGCACAGACCTATCTGGTGCTGATCCTTGTACTCTGTGCTCTATATCAGTGTTCCTCAACTCCAGTCCTCAGGGCCCACCTAACGGTCAGGTTTTCAGGATTTCCTTAGTATTCAGCACGTGATATCATTAGTTCCAATGCTTCAGGGTTTACAAAAGGTATTCATTCTGTGGGATATTCTCAAATCATGACTGGCAAGTGGGCCCTGAGGCCTGGAGTTGGGGAACACTGCTCTATATAAACCCCTGCTGGCAATACATCCTTGCCAGTTATAGGTTTTCCTTGATGTGCTCCTGTGCGGTATTCGGATTTGTTATTGGACTTGACTTCGGCTTACCTTGGACCTCTCTCTTGCTCTGCGATTTTGTACCCTGTTTCCTGTCCGATTTTGACCTTTGGCTTGCTATTCTTTTCTGTTTTGTGTGGACAGGTCCCTGCGGTTTTCACCGGGGGCACTTGGTGTGGCTCCCTGCACTTATAAGAATAGGGACGGTCGACTAGTTGTGGACTTGCCACTTAGGGCTTGCTCTGCAAGTAGGCAGGGACAGGGGGTCGGGTTCCAGCTCATGGTGTGAGTGCGTGTCTTCCTGTCTACAGCCGTGACACTGTCTCCACAAAACACTTAGGTCAGTGTTTTGGTCGGTGATTTTCATCAGTGATTGTGAACCAAAACAAGGAATGGAGGCTACACAGAGATAAAGTATAAGGGAGGGATCTGCACCTGTTCTGTGTTTTTGACCCGCACACAGATGGAATTCACTGATTGAACACTGACTGTGTGAATAAGCCTTTAGGGAGAGATTTCTCAAACTTGGTGTAGTGTAGTTGTCTCAGATCGTTCTTTTCATTTTCCAACGGAGCTCTGATAAATGAAAGGTGGAATCTGATTGGTTGCTATGGGCAAATAAGCCAATTAATCTATGCGCCATGGGAGTTTTTATAAATTTCCCTCTTATTTTCTGGTATTTTTGGTGGCCTACTCTCTCCCAGAATATCCAAGATTATGCTGCTCCCTGTACCAAATGTGTCCACAATAAATTCCCCAGACAGTGGCCCACTTCTCCCTTTCCCAATTCTTGAATCTCTGTGGAAACATATCAGGGTAGATTTCATCACAGACCCACTGCCATCTTTCGGATGTACGACTATTTGGGTGGAGGTAGATTGTTTTTCTCCAATGGCTCATTTCGTTCCTATGTCCGATCTACCCTCTGCAGCTCAATTAGCTAGTCTGTTCATTAGGACTCATGCACACGGCCGTTGCCTGGCCGTGGCCGTATTGCGGCCCGCATACTGCTGGTCCGCAATACACGGGCACTGTCTGTGTGCACCCCGCATCACAGATCGCGGACCCATTCATTTGAATGGGTCCGCAATCCCGGAGATACGGAACTGAGGCATGGATCAGAACACCACGGAAGCACTCCGGAGTGCTTCTGTGGTGTTTCTGGCCGTGCCTCCACACCACAAAAAAGTAGTGCATGCACTACTTTTTTGAAGTGTGGACCGTGGCATGCGGATCACGGACCCCATTCAAGTGATCCGAATGTGGCGGCCCCACTGTCAGTGTCCGTGCATTGTGGAACGCAAATTGCTGTCCACAGCACGTGCACTGACCGCACACGATCGTGTGCATGAGCCCTTAATCATATTTTTTGTTTGCAAGGACTGCCTCTGTGTATTATGTCAGATAGAGGGACTGGAGGGCTTTCTGTGGACTGCTGGACATTAAAATGGACTTTGGCTGCGTGTCCTGACTATGGCGGCGTGAGGACATGTTAGGTGCGAGCTCCAGCCACAAGACCAGCAGCGCCGGGTTACTCACCCTCAAGAAGGCATCCATAAAGCCTAGATGGTGCGGACGAGGAAGTGTTTCACGGCTGGCCCATCTTTACAAGCAGCAGACACCAGACGCGGCAGCAGTTCTTCGCCCCGGAAGGGCAATTGGTAACGGGCCACAACCCTCACGCGGCTTCATTCACTCCCATGGCGCATAGATCAAGCGCAGTGCCACAGGCTCCGCAACCCCAAACCCCCTTAGCACCCAGTCAGCACACAAAAGGGGGGAGTGCAGATAACAGGGCACAGAAGAAGGCTTTTATGGCCGCAGGATCCCAAACCTCACAGACGGCACACACGTGGCAGCCACCATCTTGCCCACAGGAGCAGGGAAATCAAGCCTCAGCACAGCCTCATATTTCCCAAGGCCTCTCTAAGCCTACACTGCCCTTCTCTACGCAGCTACAAGAAGAGGGACAGTGGGATTGGAAGGAGCATATGAAACAATTACCAACAAGGCAAGATATGGAACAATTTATAATACGTTTATAGGCATCATATAAGCAGGAGCTACAGGCGGTTTCTAATAACCTACAAATAATGGAGGAAAGAGTGGAGGAGGTGGCCTCTCATCAAGACGAGCTAACAGCAAGGATGGATGGGTTAGAGGGTAAAGGAGATATTAGAGATCAACATATCAGCCTGCTCTATTGTCTCCATGAGGACATTGAAAACAGAAATAGGAGAAACAACATCAGGATCAGGACCTTCCTGAAACCATAATTACCGCCGACGTAGTGCCCACATTGCAGGACTTTTTCAAAAAAATCCTCGATCGGCCTATATCAGATGATTTGGAAATTGACAGGGCTCACAGAACCCTAGCTCCACCTAACCCAGATATATCCAAAACCAGGGATGTTATATGTCGCCTGCACTACTACACTGTGAAAGAGGAAGTCATGTGGAAAGTGCGCAATCAGCCATTTATTGAATATGAAAGCTCTAAAATATCTTTACTGCAAGATCTATCTCATTCCACCCTTATGCAGCGCAAAGCTCTATGCCCTTTACTGGACTGCTTGCAAGAAAAAGAGATCCCTTATATGTGGGGCTACCCATTCCAACTGGTGGTCCGACGCAACGGCAAACGTTTTGAACTACGGAACCCTACGGAGCTAGCTGATTTTACCACCGCTCAGGGATTACCAGACATATATATGCCAGATTGGAATGTCATGCCTCCTCTACCGTCCCGATTCTCTGTCTGGAAGACCAATAGAGCGGGGTCCAGAAGATTCTCACCTACTGCGTCTCATTCTAATTGAGATACATCCAATTCACAGCTTCTGCTACACCTAAAATATTGTACCCTCCTGGATTTAACCAGGAAACTATGAGTTTAATATAGGGCACATTGACGAGAGTAATGCCTTATTTGTGCATAGAGGCTGTCGCTTAACCCTATGGCTTGAAATGCCTTACTTGCATTTGTTCACAGTTATTTGAGTTGTAAATGTAAAATAGAATATACTCCTTATACTAGACACAGAGGGCTATATAACCTAGTTACCATGTTCCTCCATAGATAACGTAGATTTAAAATAAAAAGCTAATGTGAAAGGTGATAACTCAAAGGTTCTCACATCTTCTAGCAATCTTGTGGCATAACCACCTACTATTGGAAGACCAACCCCGTTTTCCTAAACGTTTTAGTTTATTGCCTCCTATCCGAGGTTGATTTTTAAGGTATAGCAAGTGTTACACCCTGTGGTACACCGATAGACCTATATTTGTTTTTGATTAGAGTAAGGGGGAGGGGCAGGCTTATTCTTTTGTTCTCATTCCTTTTCAGCCTTTCTTTTTCTTTTCTTTCCTTCCCTACTCACATCTACCTACTTTATTTCTTGACTCATAGGTCCTAGTATAGAGATAAGATCATAAACAATGGCTTCCCCTGGCTCAGTCAAACTAACATCATTAACTGTTAGAGGGTTCAACATACTGGAGAAAAGATCTAAGATATTAACTACCTTACACAGAGAGAAAACTCAGATCCTTCTGTTACAAGAAACACACTTCAAATCTGGCAATATTCCTTATATCAGATCCAAAGCATTCACCACCTAGTTTCATAGCATGAAACCAGAGTCGAAGTCTAAAGGTGTGTCGATTGCCATACATAAATCATTTCCTTGTTCTGTTGTAGATTCCAGAATATGTCAACAGGGACGATATGTCTTCATCAAGATGGCTGTACATGGGAGAACGTACACAGTTGGTAACATATATTTGCCAAATTTAGGACAGGGTACTGCTCTTGCCAAAATCTTCTCTAGAATGGACTCTTTTATTCAAGAAGTTCTCCTCCTTGGTGGGGACTTCAACATGACACTGGATCCAAGACTGGACAATTCCCTGGGCAGATCCTTAAAGGGTTTCTGTCACCAGTTTTTTCAGTATGAATCAGGCTGACATTAGAGATGTGCTTATGTCACCTGATTCCAAATATATATCTGTTTTATTTACTGGTGCCCCCATTTTTATATAAAATGAACTTTTATTTTATGCTAACAAGGCCTCTAGGTGCAAGGGGCGTTACCTCTGCTCCTAGAGGCTCTGTTGATTGACAGGACCAGGCAGAGAAGAAACACTGCATTCACCATAGATTTTAAGGACCTTCAATGATGTCATGACCATGTGATCAGTCACATGGTTAGGATCACACAAACAGCCTGTCTCCTCCTAAACCATGTGACTGATCACATGGTCATGACATCATTGAAGGTCCTTAAAAACTACAACTTGTCCCCTAAAAACAAGCCCTTATACAGCTACATAGACGGAAAACTAAAACAGCTATACCTCTTGGAAGGCAACAATGAAAAATAAAACGCTTGGTCAGTAAGGCCCAAAACAGGCTGGTCATTAAAGGATTAAAATAGTTTACAGGAAAGTCTCCTTTTGCATTGTAGAGTATATGGCCAGCTTTTACATATCCCCCATTTCTCCTCCAGTTCACCAGCCACGTATCCCACTTTCAAGAGGTTTCTCCAGATCTGGCAGAAAATTAAAACTTCTTTTTATGGCGGCAGTTTGTGTCCGCCACTACCACATTCCTCACTTCCACATGGCTGTCGCACTTCTCACCAGTTCCCGCCACTCCAGATTTCAGGCCATTTGGCCTACCAAGAGGAGGACATGGGCAGTCATCTGTGCATTCGCCCATTGGGAATCTTCCACGTAGGGTTTATGGCCAGTCTGTCACTCAGCCTGCCTTTAGTGAGTTCTCTAGGGGTGGCTGTTCTATTTAGTTTGCATAATATTTGATCTAAATTAGTTAAGCATATTATACGATATACATAAATATCATAAAAAGAGAGCTACAAGTGACAAGTGCTAAGACAAAGAGTATGAGGAGCAGCTCATAGGTCTTAAAGGGGTTCTGCAGTTGTTTAAAACTGATGATCTATCCTCTGGATAGATTATCAGCATCTGATAGGCGGGGGTCCAACACCCGGGACCCCTGCCGATCAGCTGTTTGAGAAGGCAGCGGCGCTGCAGGAGCGCCGCGGCCTTCTCTGTGTTTACCGGTGGCCAGTGACGTCATGGCTACTATCACTGGCCTGGGCGGGGCTAAGCTCCATTCATGTGAACAGAGCTTAGCCCCGCCTCGGCCAGTGATACTAGTTGTGACGTCACTGGCCTGCGGTAAACACAGAGAAGGCCGCGGCGCTCCTGCAGCGCCGCTGCCTTCTCAAACAGCTGATCGGCAGGGGTCCCGGGTGTCGGCCAGAGGATAGATCATCAGTTTTAAACAACTGCAGAACCCCTTTAAGGAATACTTCCTCTGCAGAAGTAATGATAAGTATAAAACCAACATCTTGTAATTGTCTTGGATTACTAGATTACATATCACCAATGTCAGTAATTACAAGACAGAATTTGTTCCATTTCAGTTCCAATGTATGATTAGTATATTATCATCTCATTATCATAACATGTTACAAGCTGTCACATACACAAAACCCTCAAGTGCTTCATTCATCAAAATGAAAATCAGTCTTAATGCAGATTCATATCTTATGATTTTACTAAACACGTGCTCTGGATTCAGCCTGAAATGTTGTTTAGTAGGAAGCAATGTTTTACTGAAGATTACTACTAATGTAAATTATAATCATAAAACAATCAGCACAAATAATACATACAACACATTTAATTGATAAAAACATAAGGAGAGAGTTAATAACCAAAATACACCAGAATTCTGATAAATGTATTAGTGGCATAAGGAAACACGTCTGTCATGTTATGCTGTGCCAATTTATTGTGTACTATACATATCATTAGAAAGAGATTACGATGTAGGCCCATTAGGGGCATCATGATGGGGATTTCTCCATCCCCCAGGCTGACAGGACAGATGGATCTTTTAATGAATGGTAACCCTAGACTGCCCCTAAACTCCAATCCCTTGTGTTAATTTTTACTTATGGGCTCCCTAGAAGTAGGAAGGGAGCGTTTTGCTGCTGACAGGACTAAGGGAAAACAGATTTACAGTCTAAATCATAAACTTCAATTGGATGTTCACCCTTACAAGGACCAACTGAAGATTCCAGGAGGGGATAGTGTGTGGCATTCTGGTCCTAGGTCTGAAGAATGCCTTAGAAAATCTTTTCACAAGATGGTCCTGGTGATGGCAATCTGGAGTTTCAAGATAGATGAACTGAGACCCTTGTTAAACCTGTGGTGCAGGACCTCCAGAACTGAGAAAATTGATGGAATAGTAGATAACAGATGTATATATTCACTCTGGAATAGATCTTGTCAGTAGTAGTTCTTCTAAAATAACTTAAGCCTCACGCAGACATCCGTGGAGCACGGTCCATGAAAACCCGGACTGCCCTCCTGCTTAATGCACGGCATCATAGCAACCAATGACACCGTGCCCTTGTGCATTCAGCAGGAGGGCAGTCTGGGTTTTTACGGACCGTGCTCTACGGATGTCTGCATGAGGCTTTAGGGATTGGATAAAATCTCATAAAGCCCTTGAGATCTCAGGAGGTCATTTTAGGCCAGTGTCGTCTAAGTAGGGACTAGGGTTGTCACGATACCAAAATTTTGATTCCATTTCGATACCATAAAAAAGTATTGCAATATTCAATACCACGAGAAAAAAAAAGCTGCATGCATTCCTTCCGCATTTTATGGAACGTCCGGCCCATAATAGAACAGTCCTATCCTATTTTTTAGGGGGACAAGGTGCCACGAACGTGCCTGCATCAGGTTGCAGGCGTTCGGCTAGGCTTTCAAAAGTGACATAATTTGACATGTTTTCCTCTTGGTTTGGTTGCTGTTTACCACACCCCCTTCCCCTGAGCTGTTGTTGGTGTGGTGATTATCTTTCCCCTATTTATCCCTTCCTCTCCCAGTATTCCTTGCGGTTTATACTTTCTGCTTACTCTGTTGTGTGTGGTGTTGTTCTCAGCTGAGATCCGGTTGCTACAATATCTGCATTAAGATAAGTGTCATTTTCCCTATTGTGTTTATCCTACTTTTCCCTGTTGTGGTTTTGCCTTCTGGAGTCTCCTGTTCGTCCGTCCTCTTGGAGAAACGGGTTGACTCTTTCCGCTGTCACTAGCTGCAGGGTTCTAAAGGTTGAGTTTGTTATTAGGTTCCTGTGTATGAACTCTCCTACCACTAAGGCCTGTTCATACTGGTAGTCAGTCAGGGCCTAGTTTCAGGGTTCCCTGCAGGAGGTGACCGTTTCCCTTGTTTGGTCTTTTCCCTTCCCTCTTACGCTTGGTGTGACAATTCCCTCCACACCAGAGCGTGACAGAAGGTGACTAAAAAATAGCAAATCACATGTTTTTTATTTATCTGTTTTATTTATTTTTCTGCTACGGCATTCGCCGGATAGGAGATATTTTTAAATATTTTAATAGTTTGGACTTTTCGGACGTGGCGATACCTAATATCTAATATGTTTATTTATTTATTGTTTATATATTTTATATGTAAAATTGGGAAAGGGGGGGTTTAAACTTAAAGGGGTTGGCCACTTTGTTAGCACTTATTAAAACTCTAAAGAAAGTAATGAGAAAATATAATTACTAATATATCTTCTTCAGCAGATCTGCCTGGTTTCCTTGCTATTGGAAGCCACGCCCCCTCCTGTCCTGCTCTCACAGCTGTCTGTCTCATCCATGCCTGCACATGCCCTAGTCTATGGAAGGAGTATGCTGCTCTCTGGGTCCTAAAGGCACCCTTCTTTTGTCAGAGATGCTTTCCTTCTGCTGTGACTACACTCCTGACTATACAGGGCTGGCAGGGGCTTAGCAGGGACACTTGTTAAAAGCTGAAATAAAGAAACTTTGCAGGAGGAAGGCAGACTGAGGAGAAGCTGTGACGAAGCTCACTGACTGAAGTGATGTAGCAGAATGAGGAAGGTGCTGTGGACAACAAAGTGTGAGCAATCTAAGTGTCTGTCCTGTCTATGGCCACTCTGTAATGTGATCTTATCGGAGACATGCTTATTCCAGGCAGACCAACAGGTCAGGAGCTTTAGCCCCTTCTGAGCTGTCAGTATGGCTGAGGTCAGTGATATCAGCAGCAGTCACTGGTCTCATCTGTAAATATGTGCCCTCTCCTTCCTGCACACTGTATATAGTGATATATGACGCCCCCCCATACAGTGATATGTGACCCCACCACTGTATACTGTATATAGTGATATCTGACCCCCTGTATACAGTAATAGTTGACCCCCCACCACCATACACTGTATATACTGATGTGTGAACCCCCCAACACTGCATATAGAGATCTGTGCACCCCATGTACACTGTATACAGTGATGTGTGACGCCCACCACTGCATATAGAGATCCATGAACCCTGTAGAGTGACCCCCTTTATACTGTATATACAGATGTGTGACCCCCTGTACATTATATATAGTGACGTGTGACCCCCTGTACGTTATATATAGTGATGTGTGACCCCCTGTACGTTATATGTAGTGACGTGTGACCCTCCTGTACGTTATATATAGCAATGTGTGACCCCCTGTACATTATATATAGTGATGTGTGACCCCCTGTACATTATATATAGTGATGTGTGACCCCTGTACTTTATATGTAGTGATGTGTGACCCTCCTGTACGTTATATATAGCAATGTGTGACCCCCTGTACGTTATATATAGTGATGTGTGACCCCCTGTACGTTATATATAGTGATGTGTGACCCCCTATACATTATATATAGTGATGTGTGACCCCTTATACGTTATATATAGTGATGTGTGACCCCCTATACGTTATATATAGTGATGTGTGACCCCTTTAGGTTTTATATATTGATGTGTGACCGCACTGTACGTTATATATAGTGATGTGTGATCCCCTGTACGTTATATATAGTGATGTGCGACCCCTATACATTATATATAGTGTTGTGTGACCCCCTATACTTTATATATGGTGATGTGTGACCCCCTATACGTTATATATAGTGATGTGTGACCCCTTTACGTTATATACAGTGATGTGTGACCCCCTGTACATTATATATATAGAGATATTTGACTAGACTCATTTTCCTTTTTTCCCCACGTGAAGGGTAGTCATATATTCATAGATGATTGTGGGCTGTCAGCTTGGAGCAAGTTGTGTGATGATAAACAGGAGGCTCCTCTCTATGTGAGCAGATCGATTTGTACAAATTTATTCATCAGAGTTCTTGTGTAACAAAGGTCTGCCCCCTGCTCTACAGCCCCCCTCCTCCGGCACTCCGTGCACCTAAACAGAAATCTATGACAGCTCAGAGCTGCTGTAGATTTCTGGTTTCATTTGAGTCAGAAAACTGGTGAAAATGAACATAAATTTGTTGGGGTGACTGGTCACGCCCTCTCTCTGCCATTGTCACGTCCTTTAAAAAAAAGCGCAGATAAAAATTTGCAAACACATAGTTTGCAACTTTTTAACGCCACTTTTTAGGAACAAGAGAAATGATAAATCTCCCCCTCATTCTGTTCATGGCTTACATCCAGTGGCACAACTAGAAATGACTAGGCTCCGCAGCAAATTTATGAACAGGGTAACCCCCCCCCACCCCTTTACTGGTGGGACTGGGGCGTTCTTTCTATTGCTATGTCTGTACAGCAGTTATTCATTGATAACTTAGTTATTGATATTATCTCAGAGGCTCTTGTCTCTATGGGAACACAGGTGGGCGGGGAGGTCATGTGACTGCTCCTCTGAACATGCTTGCTGCAGTGCATGCTGGGATTTTTACTTTCACTTTGCAGCTGCTCCTCCCACACAGCCTGTCTGAGGGAGCTCCTCCAGGGAAATGTGTCATGGTGAACAGGTTAGATAAATCACATACAGCCAGTACATGTCACTTCATGGTGTTGGCTATTGTCTGGGGTACTTTGGATTTTTGATACTTAGGGTGGCCAACCCCTTTAATATTTTGGTGTTTGTTTTTGTTTTGTTTTTTACTTTTCATTTACTAGAGCCCTTGTCCTATTCACCCTAATAGAGCAGCAGAGAGCTTACCATGGCAGCCAGGGCTTCAGTAGCGTCCTGGCTGCCATGGTAACCGATCTGAGCCCCACCATTTCACTGCTGGGGCTCCGATCACCAATTACTTTAATACTGGGGGTGGGTGGGCACCTGCCTCCTGTATTTGTATTAATGGGTGAGTTCTCTTCATTGGTGGTGCAGTGGCAACAGCCTCTCCCCTCCTCTTCCTGTCCTCTCTCTCCTTATTGGCAGCAGAGGTAGTACAGGGCAGAGGGAGGGACTCCTTCCTTCCTTCTGACAGCAGAGTGCACCATGTTTTCTGATACTAGGCTGTGCAGTAGCGCAGCCTAGTATCGGTAAATGGTAAATCCTGGTATCAAATCAATACTGGTACAAAAGTATTGATTGGCTATCGATAATTCGATATCCGGTGCAACCCTAGTAGGGACACACCCCCAAACTGGTAACACCAGTTGTCAGTTTATTCATCTATTTCTAGGAGGAATAACAGAACTAAGCAGTGTAGAATTTTAAGAAAATATTCTCCAGAATTGGAGAACACTAGTATTTACTAAAATGGGTATGTTAGGATAGCTGACAGGTCTTCTTTAACCCTTTGATGACCAGCATCGTACATATACACCAAAAGTTGTAACTTTAAATATAGCGACCTGTCATGAGTGCAGCAGACTCCATAGCCGCCAGGTTTCTGTTGCTTTATCCCTCAGGTGCTGTGGACAAATGTGACCACGGCATCTGAGCACTGAAGCATTGTGGTTCCAGGTCTGGAATAGCTTTCACCCCTGACCCATGGCGATCGGGAGAGCCAATCATTCGCTCTGAGGCTGGGTCTCTCTCAAGAATGTAGTTCCTATGAAGGCCTGCAGGTGGCAGAGGATAACAGAAAATGGATTTTGCAATGCACTGCTAATTCACTGCAATGTAAGCTGAAAGCGATCTGAATTGCATATTCTAGCCCACTAAGGGGGTAAAAAAAAGTTTACAATTTTTTTTTAAATACAAAAATTCAAAGCACTCATTTTTCCCTACAATTAAAATAAAAATAAACAATCAAAAGACAAACATCATAGGCATTGCTACTTCCCAAAATGCCCAATTTATTAACATATAAATGAATTTATCCCGTACTAAACTATAGGGAGTTCTATATAGTAACTATATAAAGTAGCCAGATTTTCCAGAACACGTAAAGGCCGTGTCTTGTATTGATCTGGTGTAATGTTGTCAAAGACCAATTTCTTAGATAACAAAAACAAGTCAAAATGGCTGATTCATCTTTTTTTTATTGCTTCACTTCCCAAAATAAAATAAATTAAAAGTGATCTAAAGGTCATACACACTCCAAAATTGTACCAATAGAAACTACAGATCATCCCGCAAAAAGGTAGCCCTTACACAGCCCTGTAGACGTAACTTTTTTAAAAAAAGTTATGTGGGTCAGAATATGGAGATGAAAAGAAAAAAAAATATTTTTTTTCCAAAGTTTTAGGTTTTTTTCATTATTAAAACAAAATAAAAAATATCTAAATGAACTATTGTTATCGTACTGACCCAGAAAAAAGGTGGCTTTTACTGCAACCCGTAAAACTGGTGGAATTCTATATTCTAATTCCACCACATTTAAAAAATTTTCAAGCTTCTCTCTACATTATTTGCAACAATAAATGGTGCCATTAAAAAGTACAACTTGTCCCGCAAAAAACAAGCCCTCATATCGCTATGTGAAAGGAAAATTTAAAAAGTTATGGCTCCAGGAAAGCAGAGAGTTTAAAAAATGAAAACGCAAAAATGAAAAATCCTCTGGGACTCAAGGGTTGAACACAACCTCTTTAGGTTTTACTGCTTCTGATTATCTACAATAATATGGTGAACTCTTCAAGGAATAAATTTGAGCCTAATTTATGTGCTTAACGTTTCTCATTATTTTCAGCAACTTTTCGTTATTTCTCATTAGCTAAATTTAATACATCTCTACAGACTTCTATAAATATTTGTCAGTGGAACTCTTCATTATCAGCAGTTATGACCATATATTAAATTGTTTTTAATTTCAAGATGCAAGCTATAAATGAGCCAAACGTAAATCAATACGGGACTCTCACTGTGTAATGAGCGATCTGATGTGTTTTGTGCTTCTCACTGATCAATAAAATGTTTTATCATTTCTAGAATCATTTCTTGCTCAATAATAAAAAAAAAAAAAGTTAATTTCAACTTATCAGTGTCTTCTCTGAGTACAAATGAATCTACCGTAGTCTGCTTGGTATATAAGGTTGGTAAAGCAAGACAATGACTGCCTAACCAGCTAACTTACTAAAATAAAAACACAGGGCAACAGATTTCATTGGAAGGTGAACGGTCACAGCCATTATTAAAGGGGTTGTTCCAGAACTAAACCCGGACATAAGCTCCCCTTCACACATTTAGCCTAGATGAGTGGAGCATCAGAGCATTTCTAGCGACGATGCTCCCCCTTGTCCTGCGCTGCATCGAGCAGGACACGGGCTTTTTCTTTACTACCGGTCATGTACTGGGCTTCTCATGGGTATGCTAGGCAGAAGCTTCTGCCTAACAGTGAGATCGGTGACATCACCAGAATAAATGGGCGGTCTTGATCTCTGCCCTAGGCTGTTTTACAGGCTAGGGTAGTGCTAAAGACTGGCCATTAGTAATGGTGACGTCTCCGGGATCACTGCTAGGCAGAAGCCTCCACCTAGCATACTGAAAAAAGCCAATTATATCACCGACAGTAAACTAACAGCCCTTGTCCTGCTCTGATGCTCCACAGATACAGGCTAAATGTGTGAAGGAGAGCTTATGTTCGTGTTCAGTTCTGAACCTGGACAACCCCTTTAAATCCCTTCATTTTATAGAACCAATTAACCACAAGTGGATGAAATAAATAAATTAATGATGAGCACTCATTTTGCATTAGGTTTGTATGGAGAATTAGTTGAATTTTCAAATATGTATATGTAATAATGTAGCAGAAATATCCAAAGCTTAATTAAGCTTTGGATATTTCTGCTACATTATTACATATACATATTTGAAAATTCAACTAATTCTCCATACAAATCTAATGCAAAATGAGTGCTCATCATTAATTTATTTATTTCATCCATTGCATCTTTTAAGGCTAAGGGTTAAGCCAAGTGATTAGAAGCACCTACAATCTATTATTAGCAGACAGGTGAGCCACTACTCATATTTTACAGAATTAACCACAAGTGCAGAATATTTTTTGTGGGACAATCCCTTTAAGAATTAATCAATTTGCCCCAGCATGTCTGCCTCAACTAATTTTTTGCCTCAATTTACCCAGAAAAAATAGGATAGGTATATAAAAGTTGGAATACATGGCTTGAGGACTGTATTTGGATTTTTACTTTATAACAACTCTGGCCATTTAAAGAGGACCTTTCACCACTCCTGACATGCCTGTTTTAATAGCTCCATGCATTCCCCATGTAATAACAATTCTGAAACATCTATTCTTATGGCTCTATGTTGTGCCATTCCTTTATTATTTGCACTAGAAGTTATGAATGAATTGCTATTTGTCTTCAGTAAAGGAACAGAGGGGAGGTGACCAGTTGGGGGTGTGTACCTGCACAGACTGACTCTATCCAATCAGTGCTGCCATGTTCAGACTGTGCAGATACACACCCCCAACTGGTCACCTCCCCTCTGTTCCTTTACTGAAGACAAATAGCAATTCATTCATAACTTCTAGTGCAAATAATAAAGGAATGGCACAACATAGAGCCATAAGAATAGATGTTTCAGAATTGTTATTACATGGGGAATGCATGGAGCTATTAAAACAAGCATGTCAGGAGTGTTGACAGGTCCTCTTTAAGGTCTCGTTTACACATTCCTTTTTTCAGCATCTTTTGTGTCATTTAGTGACCGTACTGACAGAACTACTGATCATCATGATCTCCGCGCCATAACTGTATGGCGATCTGCGGTAAGGCACGACACCATACTTTTATGGAGCAGGGTGGGAAGGAGTTAATTCAAAACCTGATTTTGCAGAATTAGGAAAGTTTCCTGCTGCTCCTTTATCTTCATATAATATGTGTCACCACTTGGTTGCAAATCTAAGTTTCAATTCCAAACAGCACTAGTCATGCAGGAGTCTATTTTGGGGGGTGTTCAGCGCATGTATTGTCATTTTACTCATTGCTTTGGTTGCTTTTACTGGATTGCACAGCAACAACTAATAAAACCACGCTTCAATCAAGATTCACCAAAATGGCAATTACATTACGGGCCCCGAGCGATGCATTACTGCATTATTGGGATTTATTATATTCAGTTTGATTTGATTTAGTAAGAGGAGTAGGTGTTTCCAATCGTTTCATCTATTTCATGGCCAGCAGCAAGTCTTGTGATCTAGTTTGCATTTGGCAAATATATTTAAATCATTCCCCATCGGCAATTTAAAAAAAAAAAAAAAAAAAAAAACGTCAAGGATTATTTTACAAATTTAATGAATGGTGTAATGTTATTATACAGTAAACACCTTTGTATAGAATAAAAGCACAGAAAAATAATTTATATTTCAATTTAATAGTAATAAAATAATACCAGCCATTATTTGATCTTATAATACTCTAAAGGACTGTAATTATAACTATATTTTATTAGTCAACCAATATTCCCAGAAACAGATAGAACTGAGAGACAGAACTGAGAATAATATAGGTTTTTTTAAAAAATATAAAAAATAATATATCCCTCAGTGATAGCCCATCATGACACAGGTCCCATGGTGGTTTCTACTATGTGGTCTCTTCCACAGGACATGTGACCGTTAAGGGCTCATTAAACATCACCGTTCAGCCCTTCCGTTCTCCTCCTCCGTTATAGGAGGAAAGGATGGATTCAGGACATAATTGAGCTGAACGGACCCCATAGACTATAATGGGGGTCCGTTAGGTTTCCGCTCAGAGGAAGATTTTTGAAGCGGAGACAAAAGTCCTGCATGCACAACTTTTGTCTCCACTCCAAAAATCATCTTCTATGGGGTCTGTAGGTTCTGTTCAGCTCAATTATATCAGGAGAACGGAAGGGCTGAACGGCGATGTGAACGAGCCCTTAGCCAGTCTTAACCATGCTAATGACCAGCTCACATTTCCATATCAAGAGGGACCCAAGAAGCGGGAGGCATTGGATCAGTGATGTATTATTACTGGTTAAGGAGGGTCACCATCCCTGGGGAATGAGAATGTTTATTTGACTTTGAGCTACTCTGAAGGTTGTCATCTAATATTCTTCACCCTCTAACCCCTATATAGGGATCTGGACTCTGCTGCAGGGGAATCACCAGACAACTACTTCTTGAAGTAGTCACTGTTCAGCAGACTGCTGACTGACGGAGGTCAAAAGACACTGGTGCGAAACACTAAGAGGTCAGGCAGGCCGAAGGGAAAAGGAGGATGCTACCAGGGATGAACCATTGAGGGTTCTGGTGCTTGTGTCCACTGGAGGAGAGAGGCGGCAACGACACAGCATCAGCTACTGAAATAAATCTGGAGCATTCTTAGACCATCTAGTTTAGGTTTTCACTTGGAAGTATTTTAGTCAAAGAAGTGGGACTATGGCAATCTTTCCTTTATTTGTATGGAAATGAGAGTAACTATCACTGTTAATAATAAAATATTTTAGATAGATCAGTAAATCTAGTAAAGGCAGAAACATCTGAAACATTAAATTTTAAGAGGGTTGTCCAGAATTTTGATATTGATGGCTTATTCTCAAGATAGGCCATTGATATTAGATTGGTGGGGTCTGAAACCGCACACCCCGTCACAGCTCTTCCCATTGTGTAGTGGACTACATCCACTTCAATGGGAGCATCGCCGAAGTTCCCAGCTCCTCCCACGACACGATGGACAGACCTGTATAGTCCCGGCGCCTACCTCCAGCACCAGAGCTACAACAAACACAGCTGATAGGCGGAGGTGTGGAGGTGTGGGATGTGGGACTCCTGCTCATTTGATATTGATAGCCTATCCTGAGGCCATCAATATCAAAATCCTGGATAAGCTGATTTATAGAAATACTACCTTTTATTTTCTGTGATAAATAAGCTTCATATTTTCCACTACGACTAGCATAAAGCCAATTCACTATCTTCAAAATAACTTGAAGTCGTACCAGTCAGATAAAAAACCTGCCACCCCAGGAGTGGGAATACCAATTATTTTCTTAGCAAAACCGTACAGACTAGCGAATAAGATAAGAAGTGACATCAGTTTATTCCTGAGTAAAAGCAGAAGTTTTACTAAGTAATGAATACTTCTTGGAAATGTTTAATGCACAGTTATAACCCCATCGGAAATTCAACCCTTTTAGCTTGAGAAGAAAACAAAGAGTAACTACATTATATTATTCATTGTGCTCTCTACAATTACTGTAGGTCAGTTCTTAGACATAATAGACAATGATTTAGGAAGTTTTTCCAGAAACCCATTGAATCCCATATGATGTTTTGATTCAATCCATGGCAATGTTCCATCATAGGAAAATCAATTAAACCCCGTTGCTCTCAGAAGATTTTTTGGCAGCGGATGAGGAATCACATAGGTTTTAGTTAATCAGTGGCATCAAGAGATATTTATTCTTTCAAAGAAGCAAAGCAATTTCATAGACATGTTTTTTTTGTGCAATTATAACCTAAACTATAGGGAGTTCTATATAGTAGCTATATAAAGAAGCAAGATTTTCCAGAACACGTAAAGGTTGTGTCTTGTATTGATCTGGTTTAATGTTGTCAAAAACCAATTTCTTAGATCTCATTTAAAGGGCAATTCCACTTTAAATATATTCATCAATATAGCAAGCAGTCATGTATCAATATAGAAGGTTATGAATAAAGACAAAAACATCATGATTCAATTCTGTAAGCTTTAGATGAGTCTTTCACCTAGGCTAGGAGTCCTATGTAAAGATTTACTTATATGTGAGTCAAGGATTCTATTGTGAATGCCACAAACATTTTTGAATAATTTACTTAAAAAATGTTTTCTGAGATTTTTTAACTATTCTCTGGATAAAACGCCCGGGACCCCCATGATCAGCTGTTTCAGAAGGCACTGGCACTCACAGTAGTGCTGCGGCCTTCTCTCTTGTCAACAAGCACAGCTACTGCAAGCTACCTTCTCAAACAGCTGACTGGCAGGCGTTCTGGGTGTCAGACACCAAGTATAAGAGGATAGGTTATCAGTTAAAAATCTCAGAAAACCCTTTTAAGAGACACTAGGGTTGTCCTTTTCTGGACAACAGCCTTCTCTAAACGATGAACCCATGGTGATCAGCTGATTGGCCGCTGAAACCTTAGATGAAAGCTGGTAAATCAAGGTTCATCTGCACTTTTATGTATAGTGGCCACTACAGGAGATATGTGGCATTTCATGGCTCCCATTCAAACACGTGAATAAGCAACCATGTAATTCATGACCATGCTGAGTCTTCCAGGCTATAAGGTGCTCTTTAGGAAACTTTTTGGTCATTCATACCGCAGGGTTGGTCCCAACTGATTCAGAACCTTTATAATTCTTATCTTCCCTAAAGTCAGATGCATAACTTAAAACTCCTGGACTCCATTCAAAAATTTGTAACAGGATCCCTCATCTTTGATGTTATTTATCTGAATGGTGTCTTCTTAAAGGGGTATTCTTATCTCATGAAATTGATGACCTATCCTGGGGTTTCCATCAGTTTCAGGTTGGTGGAGCTCCAACACTCGGCACCCCCACCGATCAGCTGTTCGAAGGGGCTGCTGCGCTAGTGCAAGAGCTGCATTCTCTTCAATGTTTACCTGTACCCCGTCTAAATTGTAGTGGTAGTACATTGTAATTACAGCTGTTCCTCCCTATCTAAAATTTTCATATCTTTATTGCTACTGAAGAATGATAGGGGTCATTTACTATCAGAAATAAGCCTATGTTAGGCATATTTCTGCTGCAACTTTTCCCCACTCATGCCAGGTCCAAAAAAGTAGGTGTGCAGTGGGCGGGTAAGTGGGTGGACCAGCAGGCCCTTTTCATTAATCACTTTTTTACTATGCCTGTTTTGGGTGTAGAAAATGGTTTAAATTTAAGCCTACAATGGAACTGACTTACATTTAGACAGGCTAAAGGGGCTATGTAGACCAGCATCTAAAACGCTGGTCTTAATAAATGACCCCCTATATATTCTACATGGGGACACATGTAGAAAGCATGTCTTTTCAGAGCAAAGCAAGATATGAATATTTTACATGTAGAGATGCAGTGGGCAGGGAGAGAAGAGGCAGGCTGAGAAGCCTGCCTCTGCATCTAACAGATATCTTAATTCAGTGTAGTACATGCTGAATATGGAATTTCTTTTCAGTTAGAGAGTTGTAAAGGAACACTTTTTAATATAGTAGTTTGTAAAATTTCCCAATAAAGTATATTATAAAAGTTCATTAAAACACATTCCCTACACATAAAAACATTAAAGACAAGTAAGTTTTAAAGAAGGATACACTTGTGGAAGTACAAGGCTACAACCTATGAAATACAAAGCTTTACAAATTCTATACATTCTTATGCAGACACATATAGCATAATCAGCGACCGACAGAGTAACTCAATTTTTTTCCAGTTTATTCTGTTATCTTATGCCACTTATCTCAGGGTGTCTCAAACCAAGAGGAAAGGTAAGCTGTTAAGGGCAGTATGGTGGCTGAGTGGTTAGCACTGGTGCCTTGCAGAACTGTGGTTCTAGGTTTGAAACCCACCAAGGACAACATCTACATGGAGTTTGTATGTTCTCTCTGTGTTTGAGGGGGTTTCCTCTGGGTTCTCCAGTTTCCTCCCAAAGATTGTGAGCTCCATCAGGGACAGATTGATGCTAATGTCTGTAAAGCGCTGCAGAATATCGTAGTGCTATATAAAAGCATAAAATAAATAACATGTTTTTTTATTCCTTTTTCTATTGACAGATAATCCATAACTGTAACAGTCCCGTGTTGCTCTCATTATTTGAAATGAAAAATGAAGCAGCTCTGCAAAAAGTTTTCATTAAAAATATCCTATTGTTATGTGTCTATCGCTCCAATGCAGACTTATGAGTCTCCATGCTAACAGACTACAAACAAAACCTGTGTAGTCTGATCCTGCAGTCATGCTCCCTTTCATCTGACCCCTACTTCTTGCTAACCTGCCAAATGTATGTTATAACAAAGTAGGGGTGAAGAAGGAAGGGAATGTGAGGGCAGAATCAGACTCCGCAGTTTTTGTGCCACATGTTCTGCATCAGAGCTATAGACAGTGACACCAAGAGATATGATATTTTTGATGAAGACTCTTTGCTGCTTCATTTGTATCATTTTTACTTCTAAATGCAATGGACCAATAAATGGTTGTGAAGGTGAGCAGAGCCTACTTTTTAATAAGGAGAATGCAAGTTCCTCCTCAGATCCCTGCTATCCATTAGGCATAAACTACCCAGTTGAAGCTTTCCCCTTCTAGACCAGGCCCTCAGGACTCCCATTATGGAAATGTTATTTACACATTCCATAGAACTATTTCATTACGATCACTGAAAAACATCAACATAAATATTAAATTATAAATCGCCCTCCACGCCATCTCTTGGAGGTTCTACTATAAATTGCTTCATAAATAAAATATAACGGTGGACGCACCTCACAGAACTTATCTTACACAAATACAATGTGAATTTCCCCTGATACTAGTAAAAAAAATTCTGAAAGTTGAAAATTGCATTTTTTTTCCACCATCATGTATATTGTATTGCATGCTAAATGACTGAACAGACCCCGTGCTGGATTCTTCTTCACCTTATTTTCTATTTTATTAGCTGGGGAAAGCTTGGAGATATTCAGTTTCTCTGCCCACTCACATATAGAAACATCCTGCATCCAGACGCTTGTGTTCAGCAGGTATTTATTAGGAATCCATTTCTCAGGGGGCGTTCGTCTTCAATGTGTTCAGGACAAATAGTGATCATTCTTACTGATGCCACGTAATCTAATAGATTGGCTGCCCTTGGCGCCTTTATCAGGAAGCCATAAATCTGATCACATGTCATCGTTTGCAGACACATGAATAATAATCCCATCGACTGAATCGCCTCTTTTTCTGACATCCACCTAAAGTAAATTCTTCAATACACGCAGCGGAGGTTGTATGCTTTGCTGAGCTCTACAAGCAAGACATTTGTCTTACTTATCTTCAATTGTGCTCACATCACCTTTTACATCAACACCCGATACAAGTCACCAAGAATTGCTGCGTTGTTATAAATGCTGGTCAAAGAAGACATCAATTCCAGTTCTGTATGCTTCTTAATGGTACAAATGACTGAGAGTTAGGGCTCCTACACACGACCGTTTCTCGGCCGATCTGTGCATTGGGGACTGCGATTTGTGGTCCCCAATACACGGGCATCATCCATGCAGATTCCGCAGAGGGCTCCAGACCCATTCAGTGATCTGTCCGCACTGCAAAAAAGTAGTGCATGCATGCACTACTTTTCTGCGGTGCGGAGGCATGGAGAGAAACCCCACGGAAGCACCTTAGTGCCTCTGTGGGATTCCATGCCTCTGTTCTGCACCGGACCTTCCAGATTGCGGACCCATTCAAGTAAATGGGTCCGCATCCGTTATACGGGGTGAACATGACGGGGGCTCGTATATTGTAGACCTGCTGTTTGCGGTCCTCAATATGAACCCTTAGAAAGAGATCATAGATGGTGACTAGATCAGAATTTCAGGATAAATTCAACACAAAGCTGAACTTCCTCGTGCTTCGTGGTAGCGAATCGATTTAACCTGAAATAGTGTAAAAAAAAAAAAAAAAATCTTAATACTTACCTAATCCATTTGCTCACAATGGGCTGGCCGCCACCACTTTGCTTGAAGATCTCGCACGAAATCCCGTACGCAGTGACGTATGATGTCACCACAGCGGCCTGGTGTGATGACATCATCACGGGCCACGCAAGATTTCGAGCCAGATCTTCAAGCAAGATGGCGGCAGCTGACCCGTCTCAAGCAAATGGATCAGGTAAGTATGATTTTTGTTTGGTTCTTTTCAAATTTTACACTCTGTTATTTATATCAGATGCTGCAAGTATGTATGATGTTGGCATCTGAGGGGTACAATGACGGGGAGTGGCGCTATCGCCGCTCCCTGTCGTTGCACCCACTACTTACAAAGAAATGTCCTTTGTGACATAGTTATTCTTCATGAAGCTAATTTTTTTGTAAAATTCGGCGAAGCAGACAAATCGAAGTTTTGAATAATTCACTCATCTCTAATGGTGACATATGAAAACCACTTGTCCACGTTAGTATCTGTAGACTGGTACTACAGATCTATTACAAAGTAAAACCATGAGCAGATTTCTTAGGGATTGTAATCAAGTAGTGATCAGCGAATCGATTCATACGAATCAATTTGTTCATCTGAACAAATTCTCCACCTGTGTGGGACTGTCCCCCTCTCGGATCTCACGCAGCCATGATAATCATGCGCATGCGCCGGCCTGTTACTGCAAGTATCTGTGCATGCGCTAATGATATGCCTATAAAAACAAATCAGAGAATTTGCCATGCAAATGGATTTGTAGTCATATCATCTGCACATGCGCCAATACTCGCAGTAACAGCACATGTGTGAGAGATGTGCAGTCATGTCAATCTGCCGGCAGAGGGAGCAACTAAAAGTATGGGGACACCCCCTCACAAGTGTAGATGAACAAATGATTCTCTTATCACTGTAATTATTGATTGTTTTTTATGCCCTTGAACTGTTCCTGATGCAGCAATTTGTAATTTCGTTTTTCGTTTTCGTTCCTGGGGCCATAACTTTTTTATTTTTCTGTTCACATAGCCGTATGAGGACTTGTTTTTTGCTGCACAAATTGTACTTTCTAATGGCACCATTTAATATTGCATAGCATGTAGTGGGAAGCTGGAAAAAAATTCCAAATGGGTGGCACTGTTAAAAAACGCAATTCCACCCCAGTTTTATGGGTTTGGTTTTTACGGCATTCACTGTGCAGTAAAACTGACTTGTGCTCTTCATACTCCAGGTCAGTATGATTACAGTGATAGCACATATGTGTAGTTTTTCTTGTATTTTAATGCTGAAAAAATAAACAACTTTTGAAAAAAAAATATTTTTGTTTCATTGCCATATTCTGAATCCCCCCTCATAACGTTTATGGTTATGTCTACAGATATATGGGCTCATTTTTTTTGTTAATACCATTTTGGGGTATGTATGACTTTTTTATCTCTTTTTCACTACTTTTTCAATTTTCAGGAGGTAAAGTGATGAAAATGTTTTTATTTTTTTCCATTATGCCATTCATCATATAGGATAACTTTTTAAAAGTACTGGCATTTTCACATGTGGCTATGCCCATGATGGTGATTGTTTATTGTTTAAAAATTTTGATTTTGGGAAAAGGGAGTGATATATATTGTGGTGATGTGTACAGTAAAGTGCACGGTAGATGTATGATGGGGGTGTGTATCTCACCCAGTTGTTCAGTTTAGCTGGGTGAGATAACTGAAATCCTGTAGTGGTGCTGCTTCAGTAAGGCACAGCTTGCTGGAGTTTGTTTTCTTTAATGTTGTATGGGCTGGATTTCTTGGACTGGGAGACAGGTTGGTAGTGGGGGTCTTCCAGTCCACACCCCTAGTCCACTACCGAGATTACCTTGAACCTGAGGTGATTGCAGGTGAGGCCTGCTGTAATCAAGGGGCATAAAACAACCCTCTGTGTATGTCTGGGGACAAAGTGATCCTACAGAGAGGGGAGCCTGATACCTTTGTGTGAGTACTGCATTTTTTAGAGGTGAGTAAGGGAGAATAAGGGAGAAGATCTCTGTATTAGCAAGAGCTCAGACGGGCAGGTGTTTATGTTTGGTTTATGTTTTTGTGCAGGTGCTGAAGTAATAACGCACTATTTGGACTTGAACCCTGTTGTCTGAAGAGGAATCTGTGATTGCGCCCCCTGTGAGAGAGCGATCCCTTACAGTATATATATATCTCTTAATATTATAAAAATGAGTTTCTGTCTGTCTGTCTGTTCTCTATGTGCGACCAAACTACTGGACCGATTTTCACCAAATTCGGCACACAGGTACATCAGGTGTCCGGGAAGGTTTTAGACCAGTTCTTAGCTCTCTAGAACATACCGTTCCTGAGATATTCCCAAAATATGATCTCCATTAGCCAATATTAGTCTGGGAGCATTTCACTTCAAATTCCAACTGCCATTTTCTCCACATGCACACAGTTTTCCATAACAACCTAGCCAGGTAATTAGCAGCCAGCTGAGGAGCTCAGCCATTTCTATTCGCTGCTTTAAAGGGGCAGAGCACTGTGGATGACACTGTTAAAGAGGTATTCCGGTTACCATAAATATAACTTATGTTTTAGACTAAGACCGTTCAGTAGTAATAAAAGATGTTTTCTTCTACTGCTACCCATTGCGTGTCCTCATAAATTACCATGGTATTGACCTTTAATTCAGGCCACCCTCAAAAGAAGGACTTAAAAGCAACCCCCTCCAAAGTCCCGCTAAACTACGCCCCCGACCCAGTCATGTCAGGGAAGGAGTGAAAGAGATAGTCCACATTTGCAATCCTTTTCACTGTTCCTATGCACCTAAAATTAAATTTAAGGCAAACAGTCTTCATTAAAAATCAATATGTGCCTACAGCCCAAATTCAGATCTATGTGCCTCAATGATAACTAATGCTAAACAAATCCTGTGCAGTAAAATCTTGTAGTCACACTTCCTTCTATCTGTCCTCTGCTTCTTACTAACATACAGTTGATAGGCTAGCAAGAAGGAGAGGACAGATAGATAGCAATATGAGTATAGGATCAGACTACAATGAGTTTGTTTGTAGTCTGTAACCATGGAAACATGTATATCTGCAAAGGAGCTGTAGACACAAAACGATTTTTAACCCCTTCACGCTATATGACGAGTATACTCGTCATGGAGCACTGCTATTTAGCGCTCCATGACGAGTATACTCGTCATTACATTAAACTGTCACCATGTCTTCTGACATGGTGACAGCGCTGAGACCCCGGCTGTCACATACAGCCAGGGGTCTCAACTTAACAGCCCGGGACCAATGGGGGCGGTCCCAGGCTAGCGATCGCTGTGATTGGCTAGTCTGTTCAGACTAGCCAATCACAGCGATGATAATGCTTTGTATAGTTAAATAAATAGAATATATATAAATGTGGATCTATTTATTTATTTATTATCCCCCCCCACCCCAGATCGATATTTTTCACTTTTTTTTAGATGACCAGGGGGGGGTGGGGGGGTAATATGCGGCGGGCGGGTGTGCGGTATGCGGCGGGCGGGTGGCCGGGAGCGGCGGCATTGCAGCCGCAATGATATTTCAGGATGGCCGAGCGGTTCTAACTGCTGACATCGGTGCTGGCGCCGATGTCAGCAGTTTAACCCCTTCCATGCCGCGGTCTGTAGGGACCGCTGGATGGAAGGGTTTAACAGGGAGGGAGCTCCCTCCCCCTCCCATCGGGCGCTGCGGTGCGCTGCAGCGCCGATGGTGTGGGCTGAAGAGAGGGAGGAAGCTCCCTCTCCCTTCCATCGGGACGCTGCTCTGCTCTGGCAGCGTCCCGATGGTTACCATGGCAACCAGACGCTTTCAGAAGCGTCTGGTTGCCATGGTGTAAGCTAAGCCTGTTCAGGCTCCTGCTAAAGGCAGGAGCCTGACAAGGCTTAGCAAGGGTGAAAATACACTACAGTACACTATACGGTGTACTGTAGTGTATTATAGAACAATCAGATCCACTGGTTCTTCAAGAACCAAGTGGGTCTGAATCTAAAAAAGTGTAAAAAAAAAAGTGTAAAAAATAAAAAAAGTAAAAAAAAAAGTAAAAAAAAATCCCATTTTCCCCCCAAAACTCAAATTTGAAATTAGTAAAAAAAGAAAAAAAATACCCCAATCATGTTAGATATCGCCACGTTCATAACAACCTGCTCTACAAAAATATCACATGTCCCGACCCCTCAGGTGAACACCGTAAAAAAATAAAAATAAAAACAGGGTCAAAAAAGCCATTTTTGTCACTTTACATCACAAAAAGTGTAATAGAAAGCGATCAAAAAGGCGTATGCCCCTCAAAATAGTACCAATCTAACCGTCACCTCTTCCCGCAAAAAATGAGCCCCTACCTGAGACAATTGCCCAAAAAATAAAAAAACTACAGCTCTCAGACAATGGAGAGGCTAAAACATGATTTTTTTGTTTCAAATAATATTATTGTGTAAAACTTAAATAAATAAAAAAAACTATACATGTTAGGTATCGCCACGTCCGTAACAATCTGCTCTATAAAAATAGCACATGATCTAACCTGTCAGATGAACACTGTTCAAAAAAAAAAAACTGAGCCAGAAAAGCTATTTTTGGTTACCTTGCCTAACAAAAAGCGTAATATAAAGCGATCAAAAAAATCATATGTACCCCAAAATAGTATCAATAACACTGTCACCTTATCCCTTAGTTTCCAAAATATGGGCACTTTTTGGTTGTTTCTACTGTAGGGGTGCATCAGGGGGGCTTCAAATGGGACATGGTGTCTGAAAACCAGTCCAGCAAAATTTGCCCTCCAAAAACCATCTGGTGCACCTTTCCTTTTGCGCCCTGCTGTGCACCCATACAGTAGTTTACGACCACATGTGGGGTGTTTCTGTAAATCGCAGAATCAGGATAATAGTTTTTGAGTTTTGTTTGGCTATTAACCCTTGATGTGTTACAGGAAAAAATGGATTAAAATGGAAAATGTGCCAAAAAAGTGAAATTTAGAAATGTAATCTCCATTTTCCTTTAAATCTTGTGGAATACATAAAGGGTTACCAAAGTTTGTAAAATTAGTTTTGAAAACCTTGAGGGGTGTAGTTTCTAAAATGGGGTCATTTATGGTGGTTTCTATTATGTTAGCCACACAAAGTGACTTCAGAACTGAACTGGTCCTTAAAAAAAATGGTTTTGGAAAATTTCTTAAAAATTTTAAGAATTACTTCTAAAATTCTAAGCCTTCTAACGTCCCTAAAAATAAAATTACATCTACAAAATGATGGCAACATAAAGTAGTCATATGGGAAATGTAAAGTAATTACTATTTTGTGAGGGATCACTATCTGCCTTAAAAGCAGAGAAATTCAAAGTTTGAAAATTACACATTTTTCCAAATTTTCTGTAAATTTAGGATTTTTTTATAAATAAAGGTGATTTATATTGACTCAGATTTACCACTGTCATGAAGCACAATGTGTCACGAGAAAACAATCTCAGAACTGCTTGGATAAGTAAAAGTGTTTCAAAGCTATTACCACATAAAGTGACACATGTCAGATTTCCAAAATTTGGCCTGGTCCTTAAGGTGAAAAATGGCCATGTCATGAAGGGGTTAAAGATTGCATAGTTTATTTTTTATTTCAGATGCATTGGAATGTCTTAAGTATTTACATTTTTGTATATTGTTATGGTTTCATGCATTAAAGAAGATTGTATGTATTTGGAGACCATGCTACTGCTTTTTGGGCTATGGAGTCATGAGTGGTAGTTAAACTGTTATCCACAGGATAGGGGATAAATATAAGATTAGTGGGGGGGGGGGTCCTACCGCTGGGACCCCCACCCTTCACGAGAATGGTCAAGCCAAGTAAGGATGGCTGTTGAGTAACTCCACTTACATGGCAGTAATAAAGATATCCTTTTTGCACATATATTACAGACATATAGACCTCCATATAAGCCCTGGTAATCTAACTCCAGTTAGAACTGCAGAAGGCCTGGACATTGCCTCAATAATACAGATGAAAGAAAAGCACCCCTAAACTTAAAGTGACCCTGGAACAAAAACAAAAAGTAACTGCATGTTGTAGGCAGGTCCTGTTAAAGAAATTTAGTTAGTTGGTGAACACAATTGTGCTAGGGTTGTATTTCATTATCAGGTGGTCTCCATCATCTTATATCCATATCTCTTATATCTTATAATCTCTAATCTCCATTAGATGTCATGTATGCTTAAAAATAAAAATGACTCATAATCACTTGATATGTCTATAGGAAAACAGGAATTTACCAGAAGTTAATATATGCATATGGAATTTCCCAGATAGATGAAGTAATGTGTATGCCATTGGCTGTCATCATCATTCCTTTGATTTGATGTTAAATGTATACTTGTATGATTGTGATTGGATATATTAAAATTGATGACAAAGGGGGGTGTGATTACACCATCATGTATTTCTAAAAAAATTGACAGAAGGCAGGGCAACACAAGTAGGCAGGGTCAACACAAGTAGGATTAGATTGTCATGTATCCGGCTGGTGGCTGTAAGAAGGGCTTGGGTGGCCTCCAGGGCATTGGCCCAGTGGAAAATGTCCCTGTAGGATCTATGGCCAGTCCGCACCTGGTTGGTTGGCTTAACATCCTTAAAGGGGTTCTCTGGGAATAAGGAAAATAAAAATACTTAAATATTACTTCATTATAAATATATTCCCAAATACCTTACATTAGTTATAATGGTTTGTTTTGTCTAGGGACCAATTATTGGGAGAAACAAAATGGCCACTGTCCTCTTAGTACAAACAAAACCTGTCCTAATCACACATCAGGACAAAATACTTCACAACACTGAGGTAAAGAGCTGCCTCATCCTCTTCTCAGCTCTGTTTGTCATGGATTATGATCCTGAATACAGATGATAAGATCTTTAGCTGAATTTCTGATGGAATTCAGTTCATGAGCAGATGTGGCTGATAAGCAGCAGCACTTGTATGCAGTCTCTATTACCACAGCCACATTACCACAATCTGTGCTGCCCATCCTCCTCTCTGTACTTCATATTACCTCATGATTTCATTCCCACAGAGATTCTGCTGAAGATCTTATCAGTTGTGTTCAGGATCATAATCACTGGCAAGCAGAGCAGAGAGGAGGCTAAGGCAGCTCTTTAGCTCAGTGTTGTGAAGTAACTTGTCCTGCTGTGTGTCTACTAATAGGACAGCGGCCATTTTATTTATCCTAATGATTGCTCCCTAGACAAAACAAGCCATTATAACTAATGAAAGGTATTTGTAAATATATTTATAATAAAGTAATATGAACGTATTTTCATTTTCTTAATTCCTGGAGAACCCCTTTAAGGAAACAGCCATGTGACTGCTCGATGGAAAGAAAGACACTGCAGGATGGTGGTTAGGTAAGGAACATAGAAACAGACTACAGAGATATTTAGATATAACTAACTGACATTTTCTTTTGGAATAGCTGTAATAATTTTGGATGTCACAGTAATATTTTACCAATTTTAACTGTTAGGATAACTCTTTTAATAGCACAAACAATACAAATACATAAGTCCGTAATAAAAAAAAACAGATGATTATAAAGTAATGTGTTCACAAAGTGAAGCCTTACTACTTTCTTCTATATCTTTCCAGTTGTTACAATCCACTCTTGACTTTGGCATGGAAAAAAAACAGAAAACTCAAAACTGTCCCAAACAACCCAGTGTGAACCGACCTAATAACAATAATAAAGATAATTAGAATTCATTTGTAAATTCCATTTGAAAAGTTGTTCATTTCTCTGGCAGATGCAAACTGTGCTCATATCCTTATGCAATTTTCTAATTATAATTTTTAATTGCAATTACTAAAACTTATGTTTTAGTAATAATAAGTTCAAGTCCTGAGCACATTTCAGATTTTGTAAAATGGAAATTTCAGTTTCAGTCATTAACTACAGTAAGAATATTTTGTATATGTGAGGTCTTGTGTGTACTAATAGGACGGCGGTCATTTTACTTCTCCTAATGATTGCTACCTAGATAAAAGAGCCATTATAAATAATGAAAGGTATTTGGAAATAAATGTATAATAAAGTAATATTTAACTATTTTAATTTTCTTCATTTCTGGAGAACCTCTTTAAGGCTTCAGCAATTTTTTTCACTTATTCATCTCCACATTACGAGTCATATCTTTTTTTAATGTTTCCATAGACATAGCCGTATGCAGGACAGCTTGTATTTTCTATTGCCAATGTATTGAAAAACTTTTGGGAGGGAGCAACAGTGTGAAAAAACATCACATTTAGGCCTCTTTCACACGAGCGATCCGGACTCAGTCCGGATGCGCTCAGGGTGCATTGCGGAAAACTCGCACCAATCCGCACGTTCAGTTTTTTCCGCGCGGGTGCGTTGCGTATGGATGCATTTCGCACGCACGTGATACAAAAAATAAATGTTTACAAACAACATCTCTAAGCAACCACACGTTAAAAATGCATTGCACTCGCACTTGTGTGCGGATGCAATGCCATTTTCACGCAGCCCCATTCACTTCAATGGGGCCAGGACTGCGTGCAAAACGCAGAATATAGAACATGCTGCGATTTGCACGCAACGGCGAACTCAGGCGTGAAAAAATTCGCCCATGTGAAAAGCCCCATTGAAATGAATGGGTCAGGATTCAGTGCGGGTGCAATGCGTTCGCAGTACGCATTGCACCCGCGCGGAAAACTCGCCCGTGTGAAAGGGGCCTTAGGGTTTCATTTTCACTGTTCATTGTGCAGTAAAAATAACATGTTGACTTTATTCTGTGTGTCAGTATTATTACTGAGATACCAAAGATATGTTTTTTACTACTTTAAAAAAATTTGTTGCCATATTGTGACACCCATAACATTTTTATTTTTCTACCAATGGAGTTGTGTAAGGGCTTTTTTTGTAGTATTGATACCATTTTTTTGAAACATGCCATGTTTTGATAATTTTTATTTAAAATTTTATTCCACACAAAAAAACATGCTGTGGGTGGAGTTTTTAATATCTTCCAACCAGAAAAGAGCAATGGTGCAGCCAAGCCTTTTATTTTGATGGTCAGTCCTGATTAGAGGTGAACAAGTCAGTTCTAAATTAATCAAATTTGCCCCAAAGTTCCCAAAAATTCAGATTCCAACCAAATCCAAATCGTTTGCAATTCGATTCAGACAAATCTCACAAAATAAAAGCCACCATTTTACAGGTTAGAAGAAGAAGGCTTCTATCAACGAAAAAAATAATTTGTGGATTAGTTTTAATATAAAAAATAAAATCAAACAGCATAGTTTGTTATTAAACAGGTTGTTTGTTACCACCAGCTACCATCCGCTTACCTGTCGCCATATGTGTTACTTCCGCTTTTTCATTACTAATGTTGTGTTGGCACTATAGAGCTTGAAAGGGGTTGAATACAGTCCTCGGAAACCCCAGAGTGTCATACATGACTTTCTGATCACTTTCTATTGGGGTCAGATTTACTGTACCTTTGTGAAAGTAAATTAATTTTTATAGATGAACACAATTGTTGCTGCTGTTAACTGCATTACTGTTAAGTCAGCAGTTTCGAACAAGTGACCTTATTTTAAATATAGACCTCTTTAGGTCATTCTCTGTATACAGCTTGGACTCTGCTAAGACATCCCATTCTTCCAAGTATTTGCATTAACAAAATCCCGGACAAGCCCCCAAGAAATGTTAATGAAAAATATTTTCAATATCCTAGAGTTAGGATAACATCATTGTCTGTGGGTGCGAAATTAAGGTTGAAAACTTCTTGGATCTTAAGGAGAATTACCAGTCGGGAGAATTACCGGCTGGGAGAAGACAAAATACACACATGTGAATGGTGTTCAATAGAGTCTCCTGACTCCTGTGTCTCAGGATGGTTTATTTATACCAACAAAGCCTGGGTTTACCCCTTTACATTTCTAAATTTACAGTTAAACACTTTACCATATGCGTCAAAAGAATGGGATGTCTTAGCAGAGTCCAAGCTGTATACAGAGAATAACCTAAAGAGTTCTATATTTAAAATAAGGTTACTTGTCTGAAACTGCTAATATAACAGTAATGCAGATGACAGCAGCAACATTTGTGTTCATCTATCTATAAAAATTAATTTACTTTCACACCTGAATCGAGTCTACAGACCAATTTCTTAGAATTGGACATGAAACAAATTTTTAAGACTGTGGACCAGTAAATCACAATGTTTCTTCATCTTCTAGCAGTTCAAGAAGGTTGCTTTTTGGAAGAACATTGACCAGAATATGCTTAGTGCAGTATAAGTATCCTTGACCTGACACATGAGAGTTTTCCTTCTTTATGTGCATATGCAGTGAGACACAAGTTGATAGATAGCAGGTAGAAAGAAGAAAGAAAAAAGCTAGAAGTGAACATGCCTACCTGTACTTTATTCTGCTAAATAGTGTGTATATAGTAAGTGTGGTGACCCAGCAGATCACTGCTAAAAGTGAATAGTTTTAGGTTATATGTTGTGATCTAATGTTAAAAGCACTTGTCTCTTTATGCCTTGTGTATGGACAACAGAAGGTTAACACTGGCAGTCTTTAGCCTAGTTTCCAGGGTGATGGGCTGGTCCTACCTCCTAATTAGTAGAGAGTCTTAGTTTTTGCAAAGCTAGAGTCAACACCTACATGTGTGAGCTCTTGCCAAGTAGACCCAATGAGAAGCCTTATCCAGGAAACACCATTCCAGAGACTACAAAAATTCCCAGAGAACAACTTAACTGAGAGACTAAACCTGAGGCAAAGTAAACAGATATTCACAGAAGGTTTAGAACCATCAAGGCCATGCAGGATTCAGACAGTAAGGTACCACTAATCAGGGTCAGACTGGCCCACCAGAGTACCAGAGGATCCTCTAGTAGGCCAAGCTCTGACAATAATGGACCGTTAATAAAACAAGGTCCGGTTCAGAGCTGAATCCGGACATATCCCCTTCTTCCCCCAGGCAGCCCCTCTGACATGAGAATCGGAACATTTCATACTCAATGCTCTCCTTTGCCCTGCGCTGAATTGCATAGGACAAGGGCTTTTTCAGCAGATCTGGTGACGATCTGGAAACCTCCGCCTAGTAGTGTAAGTTTGTAAACAGAAAAGCCCTTGCCCTGCGCAACACAGCACAGAGCAAGGGAAAGCATCAGAGCATGAAATTCTCTGATGCTCATCTAAGAGAGGCTTCCTGGGCAAAGAAGGGTTATGCCCAGGTTCAGTTCAGTTCTGAACCCAGACAACCCCTTTAAGGTTTTATATACATTGAGTGGGGACTCATTTCCTCTGGTGGGCCCAAGGGACTTCAATCTGATGCTGCTACTTACTTATGAAAACAGCATCTACCCTACTACCTAGCATCAAGAGCACACACTTTACACCAGGCAGTAGCCCCAGTAACGGTGTGCGCAGAGAGAAGAAAGGATGTGCCCTCCATTCACTGAACAGCATTTGGCGTTGAGGGAGGCATGGAGAGTGAGGACAGCCACCATAAACCACTACCACTCATATCTGTGCCACAACTACCACTCCCCTCCTCCCGACTCTCCCCCTGCAGCCTTGTTGCATAAGCAGTACAGTACAATAAAGTAGGCACCCTATGGACAGACTTTTGCACACCTACCATCAACCTTGTTAGTTACTTTAATGATGCGGTTATTTATTTATTTTACTCCCTTATATAGCGCTGACATATTCCGCAGCGATTTACAGACATTATCAATCCTTGTCGTCTCCAGTGGAGCTCACAATCTAAGTTCCCTATCAGCATGTGTTCGGAGTGTGGAAGGAAACCGAAGTACCCAGAGGAAACCCACGCAAATACGGGGAGAACATACGAACTCCACGTAGATGCTGTCTTTGGTTGGATTTTAACCTAAGACCCCAGCAATGCAAGGCAACAGTGCTAACCACTGAGCCACCGTGCACAAAACTGAACTTCACCTATATCAATCGCCTTTCCCAAGTCATAAAAATGGCTTTTAGTACTCAGATACCTCCAGGACTTACTGTAGGGTCAAATTGCACAACGGCTAGATATTCACAAGCAACATATATGAAGCATGTATCAACAGTGGCAGAAATCAAGACACTAAAAATCACTGCTGGATTAGAATTCACATGGAAAACACTATACCCAACAAGCAGAATGGAGTAAGGCCTGACAATTAGCAACTTCACCCTAATCAACCAGGCAAAGCTAGTCAATAACCAAGCCCATATTCCTATGCAAGGCAGTTGTATAGCAACTGGCCTGACAAAATGAGCAACTAGGTGAACATGAAGCAACAGGGAGATCCCTGTTGCTCGGAAAATAAACGGGGTTATTCATCAAATCTGCCACGCCAGTTTTGTGATGTAGATAAGTCACAAGTGGTACCTATGTACAACATTTGGTGCATATTTTTGGTGACATTTGTTCAAATTATGTGACATTTGGTAAAGTGAATAATAGCTCAGTCTCATTTATGAAGTGCAACTTTTTAAAAGGTTGCAAAAAAGTCACATCTCCACATCAGGCAACCCCTTGGTGTTCTTTAACAGACACAGACATTCACCACATTGCAGTGGCCCCAAATATATTATTACTGTGCTCATTTAATAAATTTGGCACATCCTCAAAAAGCAAAAACAGACTTAAAACTGACAATAAAACCACTGCAAATGATTACGTTACAACTTAAGGAAACATATCAAGGTTATAATTCTATAAATTGTATGAGGGAGACATTCACTCAGAACACAAACTTCTAATAGTATTTTATTACATTTTGACACACTATTTTTTTCTTAATATTTAGCATTTATTATTAAAAAGGGATTATAACATTTTGTGCATAATTTATACATTGAACAAAATAAATAACATATAACTTTGCTTATTGGGAAAAAAAAGGCAACATGGAACGCAGTCATGAATACCCTCCGAACTAGCAGTATTGGTATAATGGGAAAATCAATAAGACGCTGTGCTTTTATATCTGATACTAAGTCAAATACACATCAGCAAATTAAACAGACTTTAGGGTCTACATGATTTTCCACCTCCATAATACCCTGTGGACTTTGCATCGGCATAAAAGAACAGTTACCCAGCATTCTCCCTCCAGAACTCTGGGAATTTTCCATCTCTTTTTAATCACATATTTGTATTTTTGCATGTTTAATTATGTGATGAGACGATAAATTCAGTTTGGATGTGCCCTGAATCCACTGAGCAGAATCACTCAACACAGAAAACAGGATTAAATATTTACTGAGTTTGTATTTTCTCTATTTTGCTCTTTGCTTTATTATAGAATTAATCTCTTCTAATGTAACAAGGTGAGAAATAATAGTAGACACAGCCTCAGTAGTCATATGCAACCTTTATATTAGAAGTGCAGCGAGCCCCTGAGGAGTCGGTGCAGAGGATAGGAGTGGTAGTGGCCCTGATGAGATGTTCTGTCATGGTGTATTCCCACAGGCCGTTGCTCCCTGAGGATCGGTGCAGTGGAAATGTAGTTGAAAGAATCAGGTCACAAGTAAATATATAACAGTTTATTTTTATTAAAAGGGTTGTTTCACGAAAAATATTCTCCAGTTTTCAAACCAGCACTCGGGTCTGAATACTTTTGTAATTGCATGTAATTAAAAATTTAGTATAGCCACTGAGTTATTCAATAAAATGTATCTGTATAGCACCACCTGCAGTTTGTTTTTTTCTTATTTCTTTGACCTGCTCACTGAGAAGGTCGCACATGCTCAATTTAATCCTTCAACTGCCTCCTGAGCTGTGATAGGGAGAGCATGGACACGTCCCCTGAGCTGCAGCAGAAAAGACACTCCCCTTGAGCTGTCAGCTTGATATAAATTTAGCAGAGCAATGAATGTGGAGATCTCTGGATCCATGTGAGGTACAGGGCTGGTTCTAGCTTTGTTAGAAAGGGATTGTCATGTACTATATGTCTGACTTTCATTTTTTACTTTAGTCATGGGGTACATCCAGCAGCAGCGATTACAAAGATTCTAACACCAGTTGAGGAGGTATGGTGGCAGGTTGGATTGCAATAGATTAGCAATTGCAGGCACTTGTGGATATAGGTTTCCACTGTAAGATTCTGACTTCTGAGCTTTGTCTGGCCTTGTAGTGGTATTTTGTGATGGGTATCTGAGCCATAGTACCTCACCTTGCAGCAGTGTCTATAAAGCTGTATTTTGCTGCTCACTCTGCTGACTTGTTATACAGATGCTTTCTTGAAGCTGTCTCTCTGGACTGTTGAATTCCAGGAGAAGGATATCTGGTTCCCAAAAGCAGGAGCTCTGGCATAAGCCTCCTCTTCTCTGGTTGTACAAGAACTCCCCATCCTTGCAGGAAGCAGGGTCAGCCCACTCCTATCAAGAGGGGAGGGACAAGGTGGTTAGTCCTGTTCCTGCACAATCACGGAAAAACAGTGGTCTAAAATGGCAGAGAAGTGCTCAAAACCCCATATGCTGTTGCTCATATCAAACCTGGGGAGCAAATCCTTCACATGTGATCCGTTGCTAACAGCAATCCCCAGCAAAAATGCATACAATGGAGGATGCCTGCAGTGGACCACATGTACCACAAAATCATCCTACACAAGATAACCAATAGTGCGGATGTGACAAACTATATAATCAAACAAATCATGGAAAATGGTGTACTTAGGGATGAGCGAACTTTTGAAAAGTTCGGTTAGTTTCGCTTCAGCGAACTTTCTTGAATTTCGGATTCGTACGAACCGAACCTAAAACGAACCTTGCTATAACGGCTGAATAATTGCTTCTACAATAATGGGAGTCAGATAGGGTATAGTTTCGTTTACTTGCAGTTGCTATTACAATGAAAAAAGTGGAAAAAATCCAAGTGACTTCAACAATGGCGACGCAAAATATACGCATATTTGAGAATTTACACTAATGCGTACGCTAATGCGAACATTCCCGCACAAATAACGAACATAAAGTGTAGCGTTGTCAAAAGTACGCTACTTAACTGAATATGTACGCATTAGCATACTCATACACTGCATCTGCGAACATTCCTACTCAAGTAACGAACATACAGTGTAGCGTTGTCAATTGTACGCTACTTAACTGAATATGTACGCATTTGCGTCGCCGTTATTTTAACCAGATTCGTTCCGAACTTTCTCAAAATTCGGTTCGGTGACGAACCAAACTTTTGGGAAAGTTCGTAACGAATCTGGTTTGTTACGGTTCGGTTCGCTCATCCCTAGGTGTACTACAACGGTAAATGTAATTGATAATATATGGCTAAACCCTCACGCTGATGTTAAAATGAGACTTTCGCCAATATATCCTTATATCAAGAACATACCGGAGCCCGAGCACCGCGTCAAGGTATCTCAGAGTGGCTCGGGACCTAACACTAACCTGCCTATGCCGTATGGGCAATTACGGAAGGAGCATACAGGCCGACACACAGCGACCTACTCCTAGTTACCTCCAGCATGAGATCACACATACAATGGGAGGAGGGAGGAGACTGCGAGTCCCACCTACCAATGACTCATGTGACTCAGGCTGAACAGGTGCACCAGAATGTTACCATAAAATCTAAGTCTAGGCACATTCAAACCTGGAGTTGCCACCTCCTCCCATTGTATGTGTGATCTCACACTGGAGGTAACTAGGAGTAGGTCGCTGTGTGTCTGCCTATATGCTCCTTCCATAATTGCCCATACGGCATAGGTAAGTTAGCGTTAGGTCCCAAGCCACTCTGAGATACCTTGACACGGTGCTCGGGCTCCGGTATGTTCTTGATATAAGAATATATTGGCGAAAGTCTCATTTTAACATCAGCGTGAGGGTTTAGCCATATATTATCAATTACATTTTGTAGTGCACCTTTTTCCGTGATTTGTTTGATTATATAGTCCTGTTCCTGCCACCTCTGCAAACCATACCTCTTCTTACTGGTACTCACGGGCAAAACATGAAATGCATAAACAATACCTAACTATACACATTTGCAGATACCCTCAGATCTGGGGTACAGCAGAAGAATTGTAAATTCAATGGCTGACAAAATCAGTCAATGCTTCAAACCTTTTTTTTATTATTGCCTTGAAAAGAAAAGCACTAAAATATATTCCTCTAATTTTTTACCATTAGGAAAGGGAGGTGTGACAACATCTGGCCACCCATAAGCCATATAATCTAATTATTTCACCCTGGGAAAAAGTAATGTGAGACTGATTTCACATATAGTCTGTTTTTGGCATTTTTACTTTGCGATTTTTAGAGTTCTTTGCATTGCATTTATAGGGGGAGCTTAGTGCATAGGAATTTATACAGTTACCATTCACTAGAATGGAAGCTGTAAATAATCTCTATACACTGAACACCCCTAGTGGCGGTTGATGGTAAAGTAGTCAATTTATGTCTGGAACAGGAAATACAATTCAGTGGCAGGCTCCCCGAGCCTCATAGTAGTGGTGTGGTCTGCCTCTATGGAAGGCAGACCTCTATGGGGTACCAGAGATTGCCACCACAATAGATTGTAAATCCGTTGTGGGGGCAATCTTGGTCCACCCCTTTCGAACATTTTCACCCTCTAGTATGTTACTTTGAACTGGTCTTCAAGTCTAGTAAGTATAATGTATGCTTATATCATCTAGGGAATAATTGGTTAGGAACCTAATAGGTTAGGCATATAATATTGGAATTATTAGTATTCTGGGATAATTCTACAGGTTTCAACTTCTCACTGGGTCAACTCCTATCATTTTAATATAAATTGCTTTATACCTTGAGGTTTCTTAAGAGCTGAAGGTCGGGAAGGTCTTCATAAATCATGTGATTGAGCTTTTATGATAATAATTGGGGTCAAGTATATTAAATTCTATAGAATTCTGATGTTAATATTCATCAGATACAGTTTATAGTAAATAGGTTTTCTATGCCTATTGTATGTGAAATACCAAACATAGTCTTTTTCATCATCTCCTCATTTATCAAGTTAATATCAGACCATTGAGACCTCATAGCAGAAATAGTGGAGAAATTCATTTCCATGCACGAATAATCTGCGCTGCACGAGGCCAGTCCATCATTTGTGTATAGGATAAGGAAAGCCTTGTGCAAACAATATATTATTAAAGAGCATTTCTCCCTAAATTATCACTAGAATCATCCATTCCCGAGTCTTCCAATTGGAAGAAAAGCTGTAACATCAGTAGTCTGAGTGCCATCCACTAAGGCTAGACCAGCTTTTCAGAGAAACTGAATGACATACAAAGCATTCTGATTAAGGCCTCTTTCACACTAGCGGCAGCACGGATCCGGCACCTAAAGGGTGCCAACGGATCCGTGCTGCCGCTGATACATGTGTGGAGCCGGAGTAGCGCTCCGGCCCCACACGTGTTGGGACAGAAAGACATACAAACATACAGACATACCTATACATACATACACATACTTACTTACATACTCCAGCCAGGGACGCCGGCAGCATGTCTTCACGCGCCTCATGCGCGCAGCTATGACGATTCCCCACAGCGCCCTCTGCTGGGCGCAGTGGGGAAACGTCATAGCTGCGCGCAGGAGGCGCGTGAAGACATGCTGCCGGCGTCCCTGGCTGGAGTATGTAAGTATGTATGTGTATGTATGTATGTACATTGACTTGCATTGGGGGTCATTCCGGATCCGGCTTGGTGCGGATGCCTGGACTGGAGAGAAAACCGCATGCTGCGGTTTGTTCTCCGGTCTGAAGACGGAACGGAATGCTTTCAGGAGCATTCCGTTGTCTTCAGTTCAGTTTTGTCCCCATTGACAATGAATGGGGACAAAACTGAAGCGTTTTTTTCCGGTATTGAGCCCCTATGACGGAACTCAATACCGGAATTTAAAAACGCTAGTGTGAAAGTAGCCTAATTCCTACACCTTCTGGTGCACCTATGTGTGTGTCAGTATTCACTGTAGCTCTGGTATTCTTTTAAAAATCCAGTTAAGTGGATAAAGATACATTCGTAGTGAAGAAAACAGCCATTAAAAATGGATACAAGGATGCAAAATGGTTTTTCATGGCCATTTGTAGAGATGAGCGAAGTTATGGAAAATTTCATCCAGCTGCTTCGCCGAACTTCACAAAGAAATTTGTTAAGTCATAAAATTACTTAGTCATGAAGCGCATTTCTTTTCATGTAGCGCAAGCAATGATACGGAAGGAAACGGCATCAGATGGTGCTTCATCCCTAATCGTGGCATCTGAGGCTACCATTTTCAGTGGTTAATCAGGGTAAAAAAATATTTAAAAAATACTAACCTCATCCATTTGCATACAAAGAGGCCATGGTGGACAATTTGATTGAAGATACCGCCCGAAATCCTGCGGGTGACATGATGACATCATCATGCTGGACAGCATGGTGATGTCATATGTCACCGCGTGTAATATTTTGTGTGGTATCTTCAATCAAGATGGCCACGGCAGCCTCTTTGCACGCAAATGGAGGAGGTGAGTATGTATTTTTTTGTTTTTACCGCCATTTCGAGGAAAACTAGTTACCACCAAGCGGGAATTTGGCTTTGCGGCAAATCGAAGTGAATTTGAAGTAAATTCATTTGTCTTTGATTTGCTTAACACTAGCCAATTTGCATCCTTGTGTGCATCCATAAGACCTTTTTGTATCCTTTTTTTAACATTTGTTAAACATGGACAATAAATATTGATACTTTTCATTGTTTGTTTGTTTTTTACATCCCAGCCCCTGTAGTGCCCTCAGTATACATATTGCCCCCTGGACATCCAATGGCTTTATAGACCCACAATATCAATTATGATACCCATACTGCCCCCAGTATAAATAATGGCCCCCACAGTGCCACACATAATAAATAGTGCCCCCCCCATAGTGCCCCCCTAGTATATATATATATAATGCCCTTCTTAGTGCCCCCATTCTGCTGGTGCCAACAAACAAAAAATACTTAAATCATCATTTGCTTGCAAAGGAACACTCAGTTCTCGCTGGATACAGCAGGACCTGACACCCCCAGTGTGATCATGTGACATCACCATGCTGGGAACTTTGGGTCCTGCTACCTCAAGTGAGGATAGTTTCCACGCTGCAAATGGTGAGTTTTTGTCGGCACACGTAGGTCTGTTATTAGATTATAGATGTAGTAGTGCAGAATTTGACATTTTGTGCAATTCACCATGATTTCACATTGAGTTATCAGGGGTTTTCTTAGGTCTGTTGGTAAATGAACTGAGTAGAGCTGTGTTGGGTCCCTATGCCTCCTCCCAGTGGAGCTGTAGGCACTATGTACCACTGTGTGCGACCACTATACAGCATGACATTATAGAGATCTCCTCTACTGTCCTCTAGGGAAGAATCAAGCCACATGAATGAAAATTTTTCAAGGCATGGACACACCCCTTTCTTGGTAGACCTGCCCCTTTTGTCACACATCACATCCTTTCCTTCACGCATTACACCCCCTTAGAGCATGTATGGGTGCTACGGCTGCATCTAAAGCATCCAGGCAGTGGCGTGCCTAGGGTGTTTGGCACCCAGGACGGGTCCTTTCCCTGGCACCCCCCAATACTTTAAAAAGTAGTATTGCCATCATTGCTTTTTGTGGCCACTTTGTAGTAGTAATGCCCTCTGTGCCTCCTTTGTAAGTAGAAATGCCTTTTGTGCCCCCTTCACAGTAGTAATGCCCTCTGTGCCCCCTCCATAGTAGAAATGCCTTTTGTGCCCCCTTCACAGTACTAAAGCCCTCTGTGCCCCCTTTGTAGTAGTAAAGCCCTCTGTTCCCCGTGTGTAGTAGTAATGCCCTTTGTGCCCTTTGTAGTAGTTATGCCTTCTGTGCCCCCTCCATAGTAGAAGTGCCTATTGTGCCTCTTCACTGTAGTAAAGCCCTCTGTGGCCCCTTAATAGTAGTAAAGCTCTCTGTGCCACTGTGTTAAAAAAAAAACAAAAAAAACAAGCACAGTACCTAGTCCCGTTACCGATGTCCTCTCTCCCCTGCAGACACAGATCGCTCTGCAGCACTGTGTGGGATTAGCTTAGGCAGATTTCTGGGCTGCAGGCTCCGCCCACACAGGCTGGTAGCGCGATCCGTGCCTGCAGGCTGAATGGTGGAGCAAGGAGAAGTCTCCCTGCTTCACCATTCAGTGTGGGAGAGACAGAGCACGGGGAGTTGACAGGACCGTCTTGGCACGCCACTGCATCCAGGTGCCAAATACCATACATATAGAGCTCATGGTGGGTTGCTTTCCAGGAGAAAACAGCCCTCTATGAGCTGTGTGGGAGATTTGCCAGCAGTTCCGGAAGGTTCTGTGGTCTCTCACTTCTTTCTGAGAGGGTTGGTTGGCAAGTACGATTGTAGCTCCCCTTTACCAGTGAATTGTTGGAGAGACATATGGGGGCTTGTTCTATGGTAAGGAGGACATTCTATGATTTTAGAACAAGGTGCCCACATACTGTTCTTGCATGGGGCCCTCAGCTGCCCCATCATAATTAGTGTTGTGCGAATCAAAGTCTACAAAATCATACTTACCTCATCCAATTGTTTACAATGGGCCACCACCTTGCTTTAAGATCCCATACAAAATCTTGTGTGCAGTGATGTATAACGTCACCAAGCTGGCTGACGTGATGACGTTGAGATTTAGTGACAGATCTTCAATTAAGATGGCAGTAGCTGGCCCGTCGCAAGCAAATGGATGAGGCTAGTATGATTTTATTTTTTTTTTTATTTTACACTTTGTTATTAGATGTCGTGATCATGATCAGCTATGAACGTTGCATCTGAGGGGTACAATGACGGGGGGCAGCACAATCGCAGCTCCCTGTCATTGCACCCACTGTTTACAAAGAAAGGCGCCTCGTGACAAAGTAATTTGTCACAAAGCGAATTTTTTTGTAAAATTTGGAGAAGGTAGCCGAATCGAATTTTCATCTCTAATCATAATGTACATAATATGAAACAGACAAGCTCTGCTCCGCTACATATGCATATACTGTATTCGTCACTCTGTGTACACATTATACCATCTTAAATACTCTTTGTGGGCTTTACCTTTTACTTTAAGGTGATCCTAATAAATACAGAAGATGGGACATATGCCGGTAGCACCAGCGTATACTACAGCTCTCAGTAACGCTTGGCAGGCTGGTTTCCTTCTCGCTCACTCTGCTATTTTGTATTGTTCTTGTAAGCTATTACTGCTGTAAACAATTCCCTTTTGTTTGATTTTTGAGTACAGTGATAATGTCGTGAAAAAGCGAAGAATTGTAGAGAACACCAAATGCATTGGCCGTAGTCTGCCTTGAGGAAGCCTCTGTACTCCATAAAGCTCCTGCGGAGCAGAGCTGTTTTATGGTATAATAATAAACTGAGTGAAGGCGGGTGGCTGATTTTATAAACTAAGTCGTCTCTCCTCACAACAGAGAACCATTATCGGCTGCTGTAAAAATATAAAGCGTCATTTTACATTTTAAGTGTCAGGTTCCTTTTCTGCTTCCACCCTGGATGACCAAAAATCCCAGCTTATTTCTTGGCATGATTAAGCTAAATCTAATATAGTATAAATATTAAAAGTTCTATTATTTGGAAGGATGCCTACATTTCTGGGAATCTTTTTACTAGATAAAAAATCACCATAGTATTACAGGATACTGTAGGATGACTTGTTGTGTGACTGATAGGAGGCAGCCAAAGGTGAAGAACCCCTTTAAAAAGCATTTGTTACCATACTAGCGGGTGAGGGTCAGTCATGAGGATTAAGATACAAATACAACGCTGCTGGGGAATCCTAACAGCTGGCTTCAACGCGTTTCAGGCTTAGAAAGAAGTCTTTGTCAGGTACTTAACTAACATTAATGTGTCACTGAGCTTTCACAAAACTTTTCATAGCAATATATCAAAGGTTTTGATCAGTGGAGGTCCGAGTACTGAAACCGCTGCAGATCTCTAGAAGGAAGAGAGAGAAGTACTCACCTAGCATGCTCTCTCCTCGCTGGAGGACATGCAATCCAGAGGGCCCCTTTCTATTGAGCCTGTCTTCTGCTTGCTATGTGAGGACTTCTCTCGTCTCATTCTAGTGATCAGTGGGGGTCTTACCATTCAGATCTCCCCAATTAAAACCTTTGATAAATTGCTATGCATTTTTGACATTTTTGAAAGCCTCTGAGGTCAAGATATTACATTTTGAAATTACAAACCATTATCTTTTATATTGCGTGGGTTTCCTACTAGTATTCCGGTTTCCTCCCACACTCCAAAGACATACTGATAGGGAACTTAGATTGTGAGCCCCATTGGGGACAGTGTGATACTAATGTCTGTAAAGCTCTGTGGAATATAGTAGTGCTACATAAGTGCATAAAATAATAAATAAATATTGCCCTGTTCTTGACGTATTCATCTCTGCTCCTTTCTTGTGTACAATCACTGGGTGTCCTCTTTCAGGAGCAGTTTAAGGGGAGGAAATGACATATTTTTTAATCCATTCAGGACCAGGCAATTTTTGTTATAGCGATTTGTTTTTTACTTCCAGTTATTAGTTCACATAGCCATATGAGGGCTTGTTTGCTTGTGGAACAAGTTTTAATTTCTAAGGGCACCATTTAATATTTCCTAAGATGTAATGTGAAGCTGGAAAAAAAATTCCAGATGCGGTGGAATTGGGACAAAAAAAAAATTCTGCCAGTTTTATGGGTTTTGTTTTTACGCCATTCCCTATGCTGTTACTGTTATGACCTGTGCCCTTCATGCCCTGGGTTAGTCCAATTACCGTGATACCACATTTGTATAGTTTTTCTTGTGATTAATACTTAGAAAAAATAAAACCTGTGGGAAAAAATTATTTTCATTGCCATATTCTGACCCCCCATATCTTTATTATAGTTAAGTCTATGAAGCTGAGTGAGGGGTCACTTTTTGCAGGGCGACCTATAGTTCTTAGTGATAAGTTTTTTTGGGGGGGAGGGGCTGAAACAAAGAAAACACAGTAAATTGGCCATTTTTTCCCCCATTATGGCTGTACAGAATAAATACAATTACATTTTAATAGTTTGGCCATTTAGGGATGAGTGATGCCTATAATGTTTATTTTTAAATACTGTTTTTCAATGTAATCCCTCTTGACTTCAACACACTTATTCCGCTTTGCCTCCAGTGATCAGATGCCCTCAGAATAGAAGTAGACTTCTTGCTGCTGCAGGAACCCTGTTACCGTCTCTATGACTACATTATCATGAGGAAATCATTGTCCACGCAGAAATTTCTTAAGATTCCAAAAAAAGTAATCACTGGGAGCCTGGACTGTAGGGTGGATGGTTAAGCTCCATGAAGCGGCATTCCCGGATAGTAGCATGTGATTTGCAAGAGACTTGTGAGCTGGCACATTGTCGTGAAGCAGCAACACACCTGCCGACAACTTGTTATGGCGTTTCTCATTCATTGCCTCACGTAATGCCTTCATTATTGCAGCATAGGTGTCTACAGTAATTGATGTCTTCTGTGGCATGAATTCTAGTGATAAAATGCCTTCTGTATCTCAAAAGAATGTTGCCATGATTTTTCCAGCTGACTTGTGCACACAAAATTTCTTTGGAGTTGGTGACCCCTTGTGCCTCCATTGCATGAACTCTTGTTTGGTTTCAGGATCATGGTGGTGGACCCATGTTTCATCACCCATAATAATTCGACAATAGAAGTCTCCTGGTTTTTCTGTAAGCATGTCTAAATTCTCTTGGCTAAATTGCTGGTGACAAGTTTTTTGCTCAGGTGTTAACGTTTGTGGCACCCACCGGAAACTGAAATCATGAAACCTTTATGAATGATACTGGAAACTGTGCCAACTGAAATGCCTAATTCATGAGCTATAGCAGTGACATTGACTTGACGATCTTCCAAAATGATGGCCCCCACTTTATGGCACATTTCCCCAGAAGATGTTTCAACAGGTTGCCCTGAATGGGGGTCATCTTCAATTGATTTCCTACCCCATCTGAACTGCGTGGCGCCAAACTTTATGTGGTAGTAGGAAGGTGCATCATTACCATATACAGCAAACATCTTTTCATGGATTTCTTTAGGCTTCTTTTCTTCCTTTGTAAGAAATTTAATCACAGAACCAAGCTCCAAATCTCTCACTTTTTTTGTAGACCCGCACTGCACTTGCCATCCTTTCATTTCCAGTGCTTTCATCAGACTGAACTGCTACTTTGTGTGTTGCATGTCCAGACATGTCTCAACCTGCACAGGCAAGCTCATCTCTCACACTGAAAGAATATGCTGGGGTAGATAACTTATTGAACACAACTCGTATTATAGGGAAAGGGTTGATTTGAATTTTTGTATTTTTTTATGTCTCTTGGCCAATCAAAGAGAGGCATTTTTATCTATATGTTAGCTGTTAAAACAGTTTAGAATAGTACCTGCCAATGTGAATTAGAAAAAGAATCGAATAAATGTTTTTCTTAAAGAAGTGACAAATTCCTTTTAATTTCCAACTCTGATAATACAGTAAAAGACTTGAAGAAAAAAATGTCATCCGTTGATTACAGGTTAGAAAGAAACGATTTTTGGCAATTTTAAAGACCCGCAGATTTTCACAGCCTGCAAATTCTTTTACAGCGGTCACAAAGGCAAATCTCAACATTATAGCGAAAATGTTGATTTTCTACAGTAAGACATTTTTTAAAATGTCAAAAATAATAGCCGGACTAGGCGCATTTAACACACATATTCTAAAATGTCATTTCATAAAAGAAGCAATTTTATGTACTACTTTTCCAAAAACTCTTCTAATAGGAGCTGCACAATGAATAGGCTTTTACTGACGGAGAAGGGAACACATTGGAGATGTTACAAGAATAATCATACAGTGCAAAGCGTCATGTGCCTCAGACCTTTGCTGGTATGCTGCTTTAATCATAAGCAATTATGCAATGAGTTATAACATTATGGATGATTATGTTAGATTTAAAAGAGTTTTAGAAAATATAAAAATCCCACTCAATGGCCACAATATAGAAAATAATGTACTTTTCAAGATACTTATATGCATATTCTAGACCATTCCTGAACCAGTGGTGTCTCCAGTCACTCATCATTTTAGAATTACAATAGAGCATCGCGATATTGTGATCGATTGTAAGGAGGAGTAGCAAATTAAAAGTCACAGGCAGTAGGACTTTGTGGCTTGCGGATACCTCTAGAGGCCTTGAGGAAGGTACCTTTAAGCAGCCAGATCTCCCAGTGAATCCAAGAGTACCTTCTTGATCTGACACAGCTTAAAGGTTAGGTACACCTTCAGGGACAATTTTTTATATGATTGCATTTTACTAATTTTAGGCTAAAATATTTTTTTTCAATTTTTTTCAATTGGCCTTTATTAAAAATATTGAGTGATTCTGTCACAAGGGGTTAACTGTTTTTCTAGCTGTGTGACTGGTACTTTTACTTTCACTTTGTGCCAGTCATCTAATAACCCTTATCTCTAAATTACTAAATGGTCATAAACACTTATTTAACCCACATTCATATCAGTAAGATTGAGCTTGCTGCCTGACGGAGCAGAAAGATAATACAGATCCTGCTAGTAGATAAACTCAAAGCTGTGCAGCTAAAAATGATTTGAGTAACTCATGAAAGAATAAAGTAGCGTTAAAACCAAGCACACCATTGTTTTTCTTGTTAAATTCTCAATACGTTTGATGTGTCACATGACCCTCTTCCCATTGAAAAAACTAAAGTTGGATCCAAAATGGCCGACGTCAAAATGGCCGCCATGGTCACCACCCATCTTCAAAAGTTTTCCCCCTCCCATATACTAATGTGCCACAAACAGGAAGTTAATATCACCAACCATTCCCATTTTATTTAGGTGTATCCATATAAATGGCCCACCCTGTATATATGTATATATATATCATATTGTTACTGAGGGAGGAGCAGGATTTGCTCCCAAATGTGTCATGCAGCGGCTATGAATTCACCCCTGAAACACCTTTGTATTTCCAGCAGAACAAATCCAGCAAAGCCATCTGCTTATCTCACTACAACGAGGCGTCAGTCTTACTCTTCCTAATGCGCATGCGCTAGAAGGTTTTTGGAGTCCGAACAGCGTACAAGTGACTTATACAATAGACACAGGTTTTAGACTACAAGACTAATCAAGAATGGAAACGTTAGCTAGTGCAATTCCGTATCCAAGTTTATATCAACATCAATGGTGCGGACTAAATTGTTAAGAAGGGGGTGATAACAGGAATTCAGCACATACTGTAATACACTACTAATATCACATTGGTATTGTAATCTTTGCAATGCAGTCATCACTCAACTAAGTAGGAGTTTGGACTGTATCAGAAATAGGGTTGAGTGAATCGAACTCCACAAAGTGGAATTTGATCGGAATTTCAGGGAAAATTTGATTCCCCGCAATGCTGATTTTCTTTGTGCTTTGTAGTAGCAAATCTATTTTCCCTGAATAGTGGTAAAATATTTTAACATAATCATACTTTATCCGTTTGAGCACAAAGAGCCGTTCACCACCATCTTGATTGAAGACCTCGCACTAAATCCCGTACACAGTGACCTATGACGTCACCATGCCAACTGATGTGATGACATCATCACAGGCCACGTGATATTTCACGCTAGATCTTCAATCAAGATGGCGGCGGCCAACTCTTTGCGATCAAATGGATGAGGCTAAGTATGATTTTATTAATTTTTTTATTTATTTTACACTGTAATATTGCTGTCAGAGGCTATTATCAGCTATGAATGCAGCATCTGAGGGGTACAATGAATGAAGCGGTGCATTCACAGCTCCCTGTCATTGCACCCACTACTTACAAAGAAATGCACTTCGTGATGAAGTAATTAATCAGAAAGCAATTTTTTAAAAAAATTTGGCAAAGTAGCCGAATCAAATTTTTCAATACTTCGGGCATCACTAATCAGCAGTATGAAATAGAAACACCACCTGGAGTATTTACAGTGTTTGTGTAACACCCTTATTACTACTGTGGGTGCAGACTTTATTGTTGCATATAGAAACGTAGGGATGACTTGCGACGCAATTAATTCATCGTACCAGTAACCATATACCTTCATTTCCTGACCTAACCCAGACATCAGTGATGTTTTAAAGATTTTTTACACCTGTCCTTTGTAAGGAAACTCTTTCCTAGCAATGCATAGGTTAAAAATGTGCAACGCATAATTAGAGTATATGGACTTGAACTGGTGACATGGCTGGCTTTCCTATGCCATAATCGGAAAATACGCTTCTACTATTTATAGAATAATTATTTCTCCCTGTTTGATAAATTTTTGCCCATGTTTTTTAATTCAATACATTTTATGAACACAATATGCGGTCTCCAGCCTCCCTCATTTTCAAGCTGCTTTAAAGAGTTTCCTTCATGCGCCGCACTGTGACATTACACAGCTGTGTGGGCTACAAAACATTTTGACTATAATAATTAGGAAAGCCATTTATTCCTTTTTCTGGCAACCGAGGACCTATTATTTATGATGTTCTAAGGTGTTCCTTTTGCATTAGTTCTTTCAGATGAGCAAAATTGGCAGAAAGTACATGTAATGAAAACAAAATCCTTCGAAGATCGTTGGCGCCCTCTATGGGACATCAGATTCATTTTTTGACTCGCGTTATAGATGATCCTACAACAGATTTCACTGACAAAATCTGAAGCCTGAGGGGTCAGGAAAATAATTATGATCATATTTTGAGTCATAGGAATGTGTGTAAACCATGTGTGTAAGCAGGGGAAAATCTGATATTACTGTGAATCTCAGGTCTACTTCAGTCATTAACACTTTTAGGAGAAAAACTAGTGCAAGGAAAAAGTGACAAGCTTCCCATAGGAACCAGTCTCTGCTTATATTCCAGGCCATAGTGGCACAGCATCCATAGTGACAGTTCAGGAGCTGCCATGGGATAAAAGGCAGTCATCACCCAATGTCACTGGAGTCTACTTACTGAATCGGGATGATAAGGTTTTGAGAAAAATGACTACATTATGGTGGTCTAGGCTAGTGGTGGGGGTTAATAGTAACAACTTGGTGGTCTGTCATAGTGAGGAGGCTAGTGTAAACATGGCGGTCTAGGTTTATAATGGGTTAATAGATACAGTACTGTTTTTCTAGGTGGTAAAGAGCGACTTAAAGGGGTTATCCCATGATTAATGTAAAAAAAATAAATTGAGACACCATATAGCACATGACAATCGCTTTCTAACAAAGCTAGAACCAGCCCTGTACCTCGCATAGATCCAGAGATCTCCTTGTTCATTACTCTACTAGATTTATATCAAGCTGGCAGTTCAGGGGCGGTGTCTTTTCTGCTGCAGCTCAGGGGTTGTGTCTCAGCTCTGCCTATCACAGCTCAGGAGGAAGTTGAAGGATGAAACTGAGCATGTGCGGCCTTCTCAGTGAGCCGGACAAAGAAATAAGAAAAAAACAAACAGCAGGTGGTGCTATACTGACTGCACTGATCACATGTCATCACAGGTCCTTCAGCTCTTGATAATGGCATTTAAATTTAGTTAAGTTTTCCTTTTTTAAGTTTCCATGTTTATATTTAATAATAATCTGGAAATCGTGTAGTTTTCAATGTGGCCAATGAGCCCCATAATACGCTGACATTCTGCTCTGTAGAGATCAATTTTCAGCAGTCATCTTATCATCACAAACAGGATCACAATAAAAGGTGACACACATATACACTCACCGGCCACTTTATTAGGTACACCATGCTAGTAACGGGTTGGACCCCCTTTGCCTTCAGAACTGTCTCAGTTCTTCGTGGCATAGATTCAACAAGGTGCTGGAAGCATTCCTCAGAGATTTTGGTCCATATTGACATGATGGCATCACACAGTTGCCGCAGATTTGTCGGCTGCACATCCATGATGCGAATCTCCCGTTCCACCACATCCCAAAGATGCTCTATTGGATTGAGATCTGGTGACTGTGGAGGCCATTTGAGTACAGTGAACTCATTGTCATGTTCAAGAAACCAGTCTGAGATGATTCCAGCTTTATGACATGGCGCATTATCCTGCTGAAAGTAGCCATCAGATGTTGGGTACATTGTGGTCATAAAGGGATGGACATGGTCAGCAACAATACTCAGGTAGGCTGTGGCGTTGCAACGATGCTCAATTGGTACCAAGGGGCCCAAAGAGTGCCAAGAAAATATTCCCCACACCATGACACCACCACCACCAGCTTGAACCGTTGATACAAGGCAGGATGGATCCATGCTTTCATGTTGTTGACGCCAAATTCTGACCCTACCATCCGAATGTCGCAGCAGAAATCGAGACTCATCAGACCAGGCAACGTTTTTCCAATCTTCTACTGTCCAATTTCGATGAGCTTGTGCAAATTGTAGCCTCAGTTTCCTGTTCTTAGCTGAAAGGAGTGGCACCCGGTGTTGTCTTCTGCTGCTGTAGCCCATCTGCCTCAAAGTTCGAGGTACTGTGCGATCAGAGATGCTCTTCTGCCTACCTTGGTTGTAACGGGTGGCAATTTGAGTCACTGTTGCCTTTCTATCAGCTCGAACCAGTCTGCCCATTCTCCTCTGACCTCTGGCATCAACATTTCCTCCCACAGAACTGCCGCTCACTGGATGTTTTTTCTTTTTCGGACCATTCTCTGTAAACCCTAGAGATGGTTGTGCGTGAAAATCCCAGTAGATCAGCAGTTTCTGAAATACTCAGACCAGCCCTTCTGGCACCAACAACCATGCCACGTTCAAAGGCACTCAAATCACCTTTCTTCCCCATACTGATGCTCGGTTTGAACTGCAGGAGATTGTCTTGACCATGTCTACATGCCTAAATGCACTGAGTTGCCGCCATGTGATTGGCTGATTAGAAATTAAGTGTTAACGAGCAGTTGGACAGGTGTACCTAATAAAGTGGCCGGTGAGTGTATATATCGATAACACAGGAACCACCATTCAAAATAATGTCAAAACTCACCTCTTTCCCCTCCCTGCACAATGATAGCACAGGTCACAGGACGTGCCCATATGTGTCTCACTTAAAAGTCAGTGTGGCAGTGCCTATTACACCTTATGGTCTAAGTATATACAAGATCAATACAGAGATCTATCCTGTTATTTATCTACATCTAGAGGAAAGGTTTCTACACAAACATAAAAGAGGATTCTTTACAGTAAGAGCAGTGAGATTATGGAGTTCTGTGCCAGAGGATGTTGTGATGGTGAATTCACTAAACTAGTCTTAGAGGGGCCTATAGTATAATAATATTGTAAGTTACAGTTACCAGAATTCTGGAGAAGGCTTGTCGATCTGGGGAGTTATTGTGATTACCAGATTTGAAGTCAAGTCTTTTTTCTGGAAGATGAGGAAAATTGTCTTCTAGCTCATGGGGGGCTTTTGTCTTCCTCTGGATCAATATTGCAGGCAAGGCCAACATCAGGGCGGTACTTCAGTCAGTGGCCCAGCCACTTCAATCTCTGACATTGACAGCCTCATTAACATTCACTTCACAGTGTAGTGAATAGTAATAAAGCAGTGTCTCTTGTTCCATATGTGTGGGAGAGGGGCCCTCTCCCGGTACATAGGCTTTTACTAAAGAAAGGAGTTTACAGGTTTCTGTGCGCATATAAACCCCAGACCTTCTGTATGGCAAGCAGAAGACTCACCAATAAACTACAGACTTGCCATGATGTGATTTTCTGTGCTTTTCTTCATAGGCGTAATATTAAATATAATATATAATAACTAGTGTTGAGCGAGCATGCTCAACAATGCTCGAGTCTCTACCCCGCAGCGAATAAACGTGCGGGAGGGTACTGGCATTCACTGTAATGTTGATTTGTATGCTAATGCTACGCATTGTACGCTAATGCGTACGAATTTGTATGCTAATGCTACGCATTGTACGCTAATGTGTACAAATTCAGTTAATTAGCATACTTTTACGAGTGAAAGGAGTAAAAGAGGAGAAGTCGCAATTCTGACCTTTTTCTATTAACCAGACACCCTCCCCTCTTCTGAGTGGGGGCTGCCTGGTTTAGTCCCATTGACTAACATTATGCTCGGGTGCTCGGCCAAGCACTCGAGCACCCCCTAGTGCTCGGCCAGAGCACCCAACCATACGAGCACATAGGTGCTCGCTCAACACTAAAAATAACCATATAAACCTTTTTTTATTTTTCCGTTCATATAGCTGTATTGAGGACTTGTTTTATACAGGAGAGGTTGTACTTTTGTAATAGCACCATTCAATTTTGCATAAAATGTAGTGGGAAGCTGGAAAAAATTCCAAATGGGGCAGAACTGGAAAGAAAAAACACAATTCTGCCAGTTTTATGGGTTTTGTTTGTACAGTGCTCCCTATGTAGTAAAACTGACCTGTTCCCTTCATTATCTGGGTAAGTTTGATTACAGCAATACTACATTTATATAGTTTTTCTTGTTTTTGTTACTGAAAAAATTAAAACTTTGGAAAAAATACATTTTTTCTTTGCATCACAATATTCTGATCCCCATCATTTTTTTATAGTTAGGTCTACGGAGCTGTGTGAAGGCTCGTTTTTGCAAGGCGATCTGTAGTTTTTATTGTTACCATTTTTAGTGGGTATAACTTTTTGATCTCTTTTTGTTCCATTTTTTTGTGGAGGTGAAGCAACTGGGGTAAATACTGACAGAAATCTATGGCAGCTCCCAGCTGCCATAGCTTTCATTCTGACGCGCGGAGAGCCGGAAGAGGCAGGTAATTTATGATGAGGCCTGCACCTCGTCATAAATGACATGACTTCTGCAGCAGAGCAGGCCCTATCAAGACCAGTGTAGCATACGCCTTAGTATTCGTGTATCAAGTCCTAAACATTTTAGGATTCTGGTACTAATAGAAAATTGCCTTAGAATATAATGTGCAGCCGTGTAATCCAATCATTTCCATATGTGCTTATGAGAATTCCTTCTGTAAATATTATCCCATCAGTCTACTTACATTACTGGCTACTAGATAGGCAGCACATGTTGCCAAGAAATCTGACAGCTGCCACCAGCAATTTTGTTTTATAAATTGATCTAGGACCTGCTTGGGGCTTCTCAGCCCTCATATCACAAGTTGCCAGATACGATAAATGCCGCTAATTGATTTTAAATGGTGATTTAACAAAACGTGGAGGCAAATGCAAATAACCACAGGCACTAGGAAATCGTACATAACCTTAACCCTTCATTTCACTGTATACATTTTTTCAAAGTACTAACTTAATACTAACTTAACATTTGGCTTTTATGTTACCTGCTTGCTCCTGTTATTGAAAAACCAACAGACTTTTACTTCCCCCCCATGTTGAGGATCTTCATCACAGCCCTTTTTGATGTATCGATGTCCACTAAATCTCAATCAGCATAATATTGAAAGGGTCTGGCAGGGGTGCACCTCGCCATTCTGCTGCCTGAGTTCAAAATTGAAATGGCACCCCCCATGCCAAATTCTTAACCCCTTCCATCCAGCCCTACTGTTAAACACATACTTGGAAAACATAATATACAACACTACAAAACATACAGGGTAATATATCACCACATACCTCTTACATCCTGTGATGTCTCCTTGGAAGTAGATGTTCTCTTTCCTCATCTTCTCCATTCAGACCAGACCACCATGATGATTTCTTTCAGCCATCTCTTGTCTCTGCAGAGTTAAACACACACACACTGTGCACGTGCACTGTTAACAGTTCCCCTACAGAGCTCCTGATAGTAATAATGTGCCCCAGAAGAAATAATGCTCCCATAGTGCCCATTTTAATTATGTACCACAGTAGTAATAACGTGCCTCCAGTAGTAATAATTCTCATTATAATGTGTGCCAGTAGAATAATTGCCCTGTTATAATGTGTGCCAGTACCAAAATACCCCTTATAATTTGTGCCAGTACATAAAATAGCCCCTTATAATGTGTGCCAGTACTAAAAAAATGTATAATGTGTTCCAGTACTAAAAAATCCCCCCTTATAATGTGTTCCAGTACAAAAAATACCTCTTTATACTGTATACAATACAAATAATACGGCCAATACAAAAGTGTCCCAAGTAGATGAATGTCCCCACAGTGCACAATCCTTTATAATATATGCCAGCACAAAAATGCCACTTTTTAGTGCCCCCAATAGAGTGAATGTCCCCATAGTGCTCCCACCAGTTGTAAATAATGACCCCATTCCCCTCATAGTGGCCCAACAGGATGATGTTAAGGAAAAATAACAAACTCAAATGCTTACCTTCATGCCACTTTCAGGATCTAGTACAGGACACAGGCCTCTTCCAGTCTGTGCCCTGAGCTGTATGCTGCCTTGCTCAGACAGTGCAATGATGATGATGACGACGTCATTGCACTGCCTTAGCTGGCCTCAGATAGGCTACAGGCACTAAGCCTATTAGAATGGTGAGGCAGAGAGACATCGCTCAAGTGCCCAGCCACAGCATTCAACTGTATTGCTGTCCTGAGGACTGCAATACAGTTGAATATAGAGAGATGACCGCATCCATAGTTGAAGTGCTCATTGCCCATGGCCCAGCTGTTACCCCTCACTTATCCCTACATGGCGCCACCTGAGACATTGGCTTCACCTCGTCTTATTGGCTTATTGTGCCCCTGGGACCAGGACAAGGTAAATCATTTTCTTCTCCTGAAACCAAAGTGCAGCTTTGTCAAGGTTTTGCCATGCAGTTGAAGCTTCTATGGAAAACCACAATGACGTTACCACATATATAAACTGCTGTAATACTGCTAGCTAGTCAGAACTTCCATAACATTGCAAACAGTTTTCTTTTGTCCAAAACTGACAAATAGTGTTGCAAATCATTTTTGCACAAAAGTGTGCAATTTTGTAAATGTGAAAAAACCAGTACCATCTTCAAACTTGTAAGGATGTGTCAAATTTATGAAATGTTGGATACATTTGGTGCAAAATACGTCAATACAGACTCACGTAAAACTGGCTTCAAAAATCTGACTCCCTAATCCCTCCCAATTTGTACATAAATTGACAGCCAGCACTTCCATACCATTGCCAGACATATTCAGTAGTCCACCCATAACATTAGCAAAATCCAGCGTCCCCATAATCTTGTCTGCTGCAGTCAATGCTTTCATACCATTGTTAGCCATACTCTTGGCTCCCATAACTTTTCATTGGGGTAGTGTCACGTACCGTGTGGTTATCGTGACACGTGTTTCATGTTGCTCACGTTTGTGCCCTGGTATTCCGGATTTGGTTGTATGCTGGTTGCCAGGGGCAACGTGTATATTGGTGGTGTCTCGGTTGTTCTCCGTTACACGGCTTCCATGTTGCTCATGTTTGTGTCCTGGCATTCTGGCTGCGGTAGTCGGCCGTGGTTGCCAGGAGCAACATGTAGTTTTGGTTGCTGGTATGTTCCCTGATTGCATACTTCCCTCCTTCCCTGTCTGGTTCTCATGGGGTTAACATATTGACCTGTGTGTGGTCACTAGGTGCTTTTATTCTGTTGTTGCTAGCCTGGTGGGTTAGTTGTGCTTCAGCCTCCGTTGGTGCTGGAGCTATGCACCTTTCCTGGGATTCCATCTGCCCAGTCCTTGTGGCCACTTAATTATGTCATCGAGGTCTTCCCGAGGTCCTCTCATCCTCTTCCCTTATTCCTGTTATGTGGTTTATGTACGGGTGGGTGTTTGGTCTGTGACTGCCATGTGTCTTCTGACATGGAGTCCAGACATTCCCTGTGTGTATGTGCCTTCGGTGAGAGGGCTCCAGGGTTCCCCGGAGGGGGAACAGTGATACTGTGAGTTGTTGCTGGTGAGCTGGTTCCTGGGTGTGTTGTGTGTACTGTGTCCTGTTAGGTGTTCGGGTTCCAGTACATGTGCCTGGGCTCTGTCTTTGGTGTATGGACTGCTGGAGCTTTTATCAGCAGGTAAGTTGCCAGGTGCACCGGGACCATCCTGGAGGTGCAGTCAGTGAGTTCTGGATAAGTGCATCCCTACCATCTGGGGCTCTGTGAAGAACGGGGCTCACTGGGTTTCTGCCCTCTGGGTTTGGTTTCTGGTGTTTCCGGTGCACTTGGTTCAGTGGTTTTCCTTGCCACTGGCTTCTTGCCTGCTGATCGGTTTCATCTCACTGTAGTGTATCGGTGTATGCTCGGTGTGGAGTTTCCCCTCCCACACCGTAGCGTCGAGACAGGTAGCCATACTGTTATCTGACAGCCTTTCTGACCTGAAAATTAAATATCTTCCTGGTGGAACGTGGCATTGTTGAATAGGTGCCACATGCATTAAAAGTATACGGAGAAGTGCAATATGGATAAAGAGCAGCAACAGCTGTGCATGGAGGAGGGGGCCCTGAGTTCAGGGAACCGTGAGGAAATATAATGTTCTGAGAGGACAATCATGGTTAATGCATTAGAGAAAGCATCCCAAAGAACTTGGGCAGCGCAGGCAGCAACGTCTAGAATTATTGTTTCTCTTCTTTAGAATTCTTTATTAAGTCTTTTGCTCAAGGCCCCGGCCAGAGAATAAAGGATTTGTTACAGGCTTCCCTGCTTTACAGACCGCTCCATTTATCACTTGTGTGCAGTCCTTCTGGGCCTCCACTTGTGCATTAACTAGTACCGTTTAACATTTTTTAATTTCTGAATATTTTTAATAAAGACCTATTGAAAAAACGATTTTTAGTCCAAAATGAGTAAAATGCAATCATAAAAAATTAACTGTATAGTCCGCCCCTGGTAGAGATGAGCGAATCATCAAAAATTCGCTTCAGTGAATAATCTACAAATTTATGAATTTATAACAAGATTCGTTCTTAATACGAATTTATTCGGTCGAATTTGCATTAAAAAATAATCGTTGTTTTGCGAACATTACTGCACAAATTACGAACATACAGTCTAAGTGTTGTTAAAAGTACACTACTGAACTGAATGAGTAAGCATTAGCGTAAAAAGTGCGTACGAATCCTTAGTGTACCATTGACTCACAACTGCGTCATATGCACACACGCGGCTAGGCCGTGACGTACAGTCCTCAGAGGAAGTCCATATGAGGTAGAAAAGTAAGGTGCTCACTGTTAGCTATCCGGCTAAGTGCATAATTTAAAACACCATACAATAAGTGCATAATAGGACACATTGCAGTACCTGAAAAAGAATACACACAATGGGCTAAAGTGCTTGAACGTTGCTGAACCTGTAAAAACATTATTGCTAAAATACAGCAAAGACATAATTATGCAAACATTTTAGTGCAATTAATTTTCACATTTGCAAGCATAATCGGCTCAGATATACGTTTGAGTCTCTCCTCATGGCTGCTTGGCATAAAACACTGGAACACAATCCAAAATTCAATTGTAATCCACGTGAGGTAATTTTGTAGTCCAAACAGGTAATGTGTAATCCACATGGATAATATAAAATTGCAGCAAATAGAGAACCCTTTTTGAGGGGGCTCCCAAATAACCCGAGAAGGAGGGAAAAAGGAAAATAGGCGCGCTTAGGTGCAACTGGGAATTTTCTGCAAAAGGTAAGGGGGGGAGTCCTGATAAACCATGGCCATCTGGGTGAGAGTCAAAAAGGGGGCAATAAAAACAACATAAACTAAGAACAAGTGCCAACTAGCTCTCACCCATCAGGTGCAGTCCATGTTGTGGCTCCCATAGGTCCAGACCATGAGGTGTCCTTTAAATCAGCCAGACAGAAACAGCCAGTTGTAGAAGGGTTCCTCAGATGAGGGACCTAAAGTCCTCCTCGCTGCTACTGCTGCTGAATGACATTAGAGGATGCTCCTGCCTCCTGTAGGCCAAGCTGGCTGCCGTGGTTGAGCTCCACTGCCCTCTCCTGCCAGAAGTCGGACTTGTCCGGGTGGTGGTCACACTGGTGAGCGCTGCAGCCACTTGCGTCTTCACTTTTCCGGATACTCCTGCCGGGACAGCAGGGGTAAGGACTTCTGGCTGCAGCGGTTGAGGTAAGGTTGCACCCAGGGAAGAACCGCCAGCTCCCCTGACTGCTGCTGACTTTATTTTCCAGGGTAGTTGGTACTAGATCACCGTGGACTGGAAAGCAAAGGATGATGTCGTCAGCTGGCCCAGCTGAAAGGACTGTGGTAGTGGTGGCAATCCAGGGATCAGAGGCTCTGGCTGTGGCTTCTCCCTGAAATGGAGGGTGCCATCTGGTGACTCCTGTAGGCAGTGCATGTGTCCTGCACCTGCTGGTTCCTCCGGCCAAACTTCTGGTGGTGATGCAGGTACCAGGGGCTTAGACAATAAGGTAACCCCGGTAGCAAAGGGGCCTTTCAGGAATGCCATGGGGGTATATTCCACCTGATCCCCCACATATAGGCTGTGACGGGGTTGGGGCAGATATGGCTGTTTCACAGACCTGCAGCCCACAAAGTACTCCTTGCCATCCTCGTCGTCTGCAGGGAAGCCACAGCCACGCTCCACTGAAAACCATAGGATGATTCTCTTACGCCGTTCCAGTGTAGGGTCTCCCGGCCTCGGATGGTCCAGTACTTGGATGACCCAGTCCTCCACCACATTCTTGTAGTCTCATAGGGTCTGAGCGTGGTCCAGTACTTGGATGACCCAGTCCTCCACCACATTCTTGTAGTCCCATAGGGTCTGGGCGTGGGCCGTCACAGATGCAGGCACAATGAAATTCTGCCACATGGAAGGTGTTGTTGTACTCTTCCTGGGCGGCGTAGTGGACGCCGCAGCCGCCGCAGCCGCACCAACTGGTGCGGCGGACATTGAGTCAGGAGCCGATGGGATTCTCTTGGCCAATTGTGACACTGTGATCTCCTCTGAACTGGACAGTGGGTGGGAGTACTAGCTACCAACAGCAAAAAAGCCAATAAGGCCAAAGAGTACCAAAACACAGTGCACATCCAGGAATAAAACAATAAAGAAATTTTATTGGACAAAAAAATTACACACACATTAAAAATTGTATACAATGAATCAAGTGCTGGAGCCGATAAACCAAGCACTAAAACAGGAACCACCAGGGTCCTAAAATGGGAACCCAACATGTAAAGTCCAGGAGAATATGGAATATCAATCTGATGCAATGTAACATAATAGAAATCAATGGTAATGTAGCATCACTAAATACCAAATGATACCTTGTCAAATGTGGGTACACATAATAAAAGTCCCAGGCTGATGTGGCGGACCTGAGTGGAGGAAAAAAATCACCCAACTCGTATCGCCGGAAAATCCGGCTTTCTCAGGGGTAAAACTCTGTGTGAAAGGATGTCCTTTATATACCCATAAAGTTTAAGTAAATAATTAGTAAATATAATCACCTGTTGAAGGGAAAGAGACAGACAGAATGTGCCCGCCCCAAGCGTCTCCGGAGTGAGACCGCGCATGCGTCAAAGGCAGGAAGTTGCGGGGACCATGTGACTAGAAACACCTAGTATGGAGTGTGTATGCGTTTCAATAAATACGCACAGCACATTATTTGTCCTATTAGCGTGGGTCTGCATTCCAGCTTGAAACGCTGGTTCTCTTTGGCCTTATTGGCTTTTTTGCTTTTGTGTCTATTGTGTTTGAACCATTTGTGCACTACAGTTTATGATTAGTGTGCCCCCTATCTCTTTGATATAGGGGTACTCGCTACCAAACACCATCTCTCCCCACTTTGGTCGCAGTTGTTTCGCCATGCTGTGGTATCTTGTTCACTGCTGGCTTGAACTGGAGAGGAGGGCGGAGTAATGAGGGAGGAGTCTTCACTCCCTATACGTGCAAATAGTTAGTTTCCTGCTTCTGAGGGGGGCGTATCTTCACTTTCCCGCTCTTGAGGGGGCATATCGTAATTTTCCCGCTTCTGGTGGCCGGGGGGGGGGGGTCAAGAAGAATAAGTACGTAGCGTACGTAGCGTTCAAAATTTAGAGAACATTTACTAATAATACGAAGCGAATCTTAATAAATACGGATTCCCTTTGGAGTAGGAAAAATGGAGGATTCATGACAAAATCTACAAAGTGGCGAATAGATTCACTCATTTCTAGCCCCTGGGAATTGTGAAGGGATTCTCTTCGGAGCTACTCTCTGCTCTTACATATAGATGAGGGTCCTAAACAGAGCAAAGTGGCTGTATGTACTTTTTTGTAAAGGGTTCATAACCAGTCATCCCCTTTAAAGAGGCTCTGTCACTATCTCCTAACCTATGTATTAAAATACATAGGTGGGTAGTGGCCTCACAATGAATTCAAATCATACCTGTAATTCCCTTGTAGATGCAGCGGTTGATGTGTAATTTGATGTTTAAAAAGTATGCAAATGAGCCTTCGGAGGACCGGAGGGCGGGCTTTTCCCTTCTGAGCACCGTATCTTCACCGCCCTCCCGGGTCCTAGGCACGCCCTCCAGTGTTTAGAAACTCCCCTATCCTTTATGATTGACAGCGCTTAGATCGTTCGCCGCATCTGAACGATGTCCCAGGCATGTGCAGTAGCGCTTGCAGTGTTGGATTCAACTGCGCACGCGCCGTCACTTCGCTGAGCTCGCTCCTGGCTCCTCTCAGCTGATAAGAAGCATGCGCCATCACTTCCGGGTTCGGCGAAGTAACAGCACGTGCGCAGTTGAATCCAAGAAGCGCTGTCAATCATAAAGGATAGGGGAGTTTCTAAACACTGGAGGGCGTGCCTAGGACCCGGGAGGGTGGTGAAGATAAGGTGCTCAGAAGGGAAAAGCCTGCCCTCCGGTGCTCCGAAGGCTCATTTGCATACTTTTTAAACATCAAATTACACATCAACTGCTGCATCTACAAGGGAATTACAGGTATGATTTGAATTCATTGTGAGGCCACTACCCACCTATGTATTTTAATACATAGGTTAGGAGGTAGTGACAGAGCCTCTTTAAGTGTTAAGGCAACCAGCAAAGGCATTGTGACAGCAGCATCATAAAAAAATCATCTTGGTCTAGCTGTAGACAGGTTGTCTTCGGTAATGACCATACATGCTGGCACATCAGAGATAATGTGGCTATGTACTGCAGTTTTCCCAAGTAAAGTGTCAGATATAAGGCTGAAAAGACTTTATTAAATCACTTTAGTAAATGAATTGATAATTTTAAATAATTATATCAACATGAGCCATGTTTTCTAATTTCGTAAAATCTCTTTAATCTAGGAAAATGTATACATTCAGTATTTTGTCGACAACAAAGTGGTCATTTGCCCATCTGTCTTTATGGTAATTCTAGAATATTTAACTCTCCCTGTATAATTCTAGCTCAGCTGAATGTAATGATACTTTTCAGTTAGAGATCAATTACTTCAGTACTTTTAATTCATATGTCAATGAGCAGAGAAGTGCACCAAGGGCAGGCCCAAACCACTCTGTGCACCCAGGCTCCTCCTGCTTTCCCTGCCAGCCCCTCCCTCTCATTTTTGATTGATAGGGCCAGGTTCCTGCATAGTCCTCTCATCTGGCCCTGTCAGTCAAGAAGAGAGGGAAGGGCTCACAGAGGAAGCAGGAGGACTAAGGGTGAATAAAATGGCTTGGGCCTGCCCTCGATAAACTTAACAGCTCATTTGCATTACCAATAACTGGCTTCAGCAGTGACATGCTGCTTGTGGCCACATCACCACTGAAGCCAGTCATTGTAAACCGATGGGAACAGAGGCAGTGCGGAGGACCGGAGTGACGTGGAACAAATAAGTATAAATCTTCTTTTTCACAAAGCAGACTAGGGGCATTACATAAAATATAATTATAACCGGAAAACCTCTTTAAAAGTACTTTTTTTTCCAAAAAGAAGCAATGGATCACTAAATTTACGGTATCATTACATTCAGCTGAGCTAACTCTACAAGACATTGGGGGAGATTTAGTAAGCATGTTGCTCCAGGATTATGATGTTAAAAGCGCCAAAAAGAACAGTGTTTTGATTTGCGCCAAATGTATCAACTGTTTTCTCCAGAATTTTCACCATAAAGAATTGATCATGCCAGAAATAAGTTATAAATGTCAAAGTGGGCGGGGTTATCTAATTAGCACATATTACGCCTCATTTATCATCCTCTTAGGCCTCTCACACACGACCGTGTTTCACGGTCCGATACGGGCCGTGAAAGCCTGACCTGTGCTCCCCCAGAGGACGGGAGCGCACGGCATCATTGGTTGCTATGACGCCGTGCGCTTCCTGAGGCCGCCGCTGTACAGTGAAACACTGTACACGGTCGTGTGTGAGAGGCCTTATTGGCAGAAATGGCTCAAATTGTAGCGGACAATCAAGCCAGCTCACGTGGTGGTGTTTTGTGTAAAAAGTTGCATTTATGGCATAAAGATGCGACTTTTTTGTCAAAAAGTCGCATTTCTAAAAAATAAAACCAACCCCTCATGGGAACAAATGATCGGTAAGTATTAAAAACGGATCTATCTACTATCTAATATAAATGAAATAAACAGCAGAGTTTTGTCAGTAAATTGACATTCAACAAAAAAGTCTGAGACAAGTCGCAATTTACCACTTGGAATGTAGCAAACATGCTTCAAAAGTCACAAATATGTTACAAAAGTCGTAAGTGCAGTCTGGTAGGGTTGGCTGAAATGGTGCATTTCAGTTTTAAAAAGTTGCATTTACTGTAAGTGCTATTCACATTAAAATGTTGCAAATCAAGAGAAATAGATAAATAATCAAGTTTATATTTTAAAAAGTCACATTTTAAAAGTGGCATGCACCTTTTGATATATGAGGTGAAACAAATCACCAGCTGATTTGTAATGTTCTTATTTTTTCAGCGCAAGTTATGCCATTATTGATAAATGTCCCCCATTTGTCTGGTTTAACAGAGACAATTTCCTTGTAAGACTCCATTTAAAGGGGATATGACACCTTTCGTGCCATGATTGTTTTAATAAATAATTATTTTCTTCATAATATTATAATTCTGCAGAACCTCTACCATTCATTGCTAAAATTTATAAATAAATTGACAATTGGGTGTTCCCAGTTGTGGCCGGGTGTCTACACAGTATTATGTCGTCCAATCAGTGCCGCCTGTGTCAGACTGTGGGGGGAGACAACCTTTGACAAGGGATGAGTAACAGCAAGGTTCCAATTTATTCATAAATTTCCAGGAGATCGAACAGAAGGACAGAAAAATGTTATTTCATGGGCAATAAAAAAAAATATATATATATAGTACAGACCAAAAGTTTGGACACACCTTCTCATTCAAAGAGTTTTCTGTATTTTCATGACTATGAAAATTGTAGATTCACACTGAAGGCATCAAAACTATGAATTAACACATGTGGAATTATATACTTAACAAAAAAGTGTGAAACAACTGAAAATATGTCTTATATTCTAGGTTCTTCAAAGTAGCCACCGTTTGCTTTGCACACTCTTGGCATTCTCTTGATGAGCTTCAAGAGGTAGTCACCTGAAATGGTTTTCACTTCACAGGTGTGCCCTGTCAGGTTTAATAAGTGGGATTTCTTGCCTTATAAATGGGGTTGAGACCATGAGTTGTGTTGGGCAGAAGTCAGGTGGATACACAGCTGATAGTCCTACTGAATAGACTGTTAGAATTTGTATTATGGCAAGAAAAAAGCAGCTAAGTAAAGAAAAACGAGTGGCCATCATTACTTTAAGAAATGAAGGTCAGTCAGTCCGAAAAATTGGGAAAACTTTGAAAGTGTCCCCAAGTGCAGTCGCAAAAACCATCAAGCGCTACAAAGAAACTGGCTCACATGAGGACCGACCCAGGAAAGGAAGACCAAGAGTCACCTCTGCTGCGGAGGATAAGTTCATCCGAGTCACCAGCCTCAGAAATCGCAGGTTAACAGCAGCTCAGATTAGAGACCAGGTCAATGCCACACATAGTTCTAGCAGCAGACACATCTCTACAGCAACTGTTAAGAGGAGACTGTGTGCAGCAGGCCTTCATGGTAAAATAGCTGCTAGGAAACCACTGCTAACGACAGGCAACAAGCAGAAGAGACTTGTTTGGGCTAAAGAACACAAGGAATGGACATTAGACCAGTGGAAATCTGTGCTTTGGTCTGATGAGTCCAAATTTGAGATCTTTGGTTCCACCACAGTGTCTTTGTGCGACGCAGAAAAAGTGAATGGGTGGACTCTACATGCCTGGTTCCCACCGTGAAGCATGGAGGAGGAGGTGTGATGGTGTGGGGGTGCTTTGCTGGTGACACTGTTGGGGATTTGTAGAAGGAAGTGTGGGTGTAGCCTATAATATATGTATATACCCCTAGGTATATACATATATGGGGGGCCCCAAATTGAGGGTCTGTGGCCCCACGGTGTTATAGGCTTGTAGCCCTGGTGGATGTGTATATCCACCAGGTGCTCTATCTATATGTATATATATAGATATGTGTGCATGTGCCCCCAGTAGCATGCACCTATATCTATATACTTATATATATCCTATATATATATATATGTATATATATATATTCCCTTTATACATATATAATAATGCCCCCTTTATTCATTGATGATGCCCCCTTGCCTTATATGCCCCCTGTTATGCTATAATGTCCCCTTTATCATCCAGTAGTATATAGATGCATGTACATGATCCCCAGTTATGTACATGTATCTATATACATGTAATAACCAGGGTGCCCCCCCCATAGCCCCCAGCAGATGGACAATGGCCAATGACCCCTGCCAGTCCCTGATACATCATCTACCCCCTGCCCTGCTGCTGTCCTATACCACCAACGATTAACCCCTACCCTGCTGACTTGCCACAACCCCTGCCTTGATCCCTGACCCAACTATAGCCCTGCAACCCTGCTGCCACCCTGCCCTGCACCCCTGGATTTATCCCTTGAATTAACCATTACCTTGCTGTACCCTTGCCCTACCATTTAACCCCCGCCTTGCTGCTCCCTGTACAATTAACCCCTTCCCTGCCAATACCCCTGGTTATTGTACTGTAATTTAACCCCTTTGCTCCCAGGGACTGTAATTAGATTAGGTTGGGGAGGGCTGCTATAAGTGTGTGAGTGTGTATTGTTTAGTCAGTAACGTGGTTGGAGTTAACGGGATTGTGTAGTGTAGTTAGGATTTATTGTACTGTATTGTTAATAAATAATAAATATTGTTATTGTTTATAATACAGTGTTCAGTGTTTATTGTTTTATAACGTGTACTTTGAGTCCCTTTTAGGTTGTGTGAAAGGCAATAGAGCAGCACTTAGGCATAAATAGGCGGAACTAGCGGAAGCGGGTTTTGCCTATTTATGAATATTAATTATTGGTACGTCCCAAAATACCAATAATTAATATCTCCTTTTACATTGGCGAGCCAGGCCCCTTGCGTGGACTTTGTATCCGTATTTAGCAACGACAGAGAGAATTCGCTTATTCTGTGAATTAGCCAGGTAATAGGGACGCGGACAGTGGTTTCTGTGTGTCCAAGGGCCTGGTAATTCGGACAGGTAACGCGATTTCTCAAGTCAAAGCTAAATACAGTGCAAGATCTTTCGCAAAAGAACCTAGATCTTTTGGTTTTAATTTGTGTTTAACTGTTTTTCTATTGCACTTACACGACTGAGAAAAAAAAACAACGTACAAGGGAGCCAAGGAAGAAGATCCATACTATCACCAAGAGAGGACCATCGCCGGTGGACTGAGCCAAAGAAGTCCAGCTGGACGGGAGAAGGCGTTCCGGATACTACAGGACCTTCTCCAGGCAGCAACCAAAGGACAACTGGGACCAGCTCCAGAGAAGATGGCGACCTCCAAAAAAGTGAGTATGGACTTCTCCACACTGCTACACCTAGCTAAGAAGAGCACTTTCAATCCCATTCTCCCCACCTCATACACCTCCACAGAAATGTTGTGGTCCGATTTGTTGGCACAGACTTGTAGTTATGACAAGCTCTGTGTCAACAAACGGATGGTACTGAACAAGGATTCGAGGCGACTCCAAATGCTAGCCAAACTTGTACATACATTTGAGGATAGCATTTGGAAGCCGGAGCATGTTGCGCGGGTTTCTCAGTCAGCGGAGACATTTCCTCCGACCATTCATTGCCAGTGCTGTGCCAGTAATGTGCAGCAGGTTTCGGCATTGTGGACACAGCTGGCAGTGAATGTGCAGTCTTCTGCTGACCGAGAGACGCGAGTGGCTAAAATAGAGTCACAGTTGGTAGAGGTGCAGAGGCAAAAGGAGGAAATTGAGGCTCAGTTGACTCAGTCTTATGCTGAGATCAAGGCCTTCAAGGAACGGGCTGCCTCTACTGCCGTGACTCTAGCCAAACTAAATGATGAGGTTGCTGTAAGGTCTCGCTTGATGACCGGCATGCAACAAGTCATCAGTAATTTTTCTAAGTTGGTGCCGGCTCTTTCTTTTTCTGTAAACTCAGGGCCAGACTCTCCAAAAATTTTGCCCTGTTCAGGGCAAAAAGGGGGGAGAGATATCTGTAACAGGCCAAATATACCTAAATTTGAGCCTGTTCAGATAGAAAAAAAGAGTCCAACGATTTGTTATAATAAAAATACTGTGAGAAGTGCGTCCCTGAGAATGGAACAGTATAGGAGAAGGGAGCACGACTGCAGTGTGGACAGACCTAAGCCATGCAGGGCGGACATCAGGTGTTTTGCATGTACTGGCTTAGGTCATATAGCGAAACACTGCAGGTCAGGTAAGAATAGGACACAAGGACAAATTAGGTGTTTTAGGTGTGGGAACGAAGGACACATTGCAAGGAATTGCCCTTGTGCAAGTCATTGCAATATGTCCAGTAAGACAATCCCGGTAACAAACTGTACAGTTGGGACTAGTCAGATTGGCCATAAAAGAGTCACCACTCAGCGGATGCCTCATCAGGTGCTGAGGGGTCAAAATGGCCAATATAGGCTAGAGAATGTTTGATACCCCTGTGCTATTTGTTACATCGTTCGTTCCCTGTGTATGTCCGTGTCCTGTGTTACCTGTTTGTATGTTTTAAGGTTGATGGCGGTAGTCCTGGTTTACATGTGTGTTCAGCTTTGCTGATTTTTGTAAATTGCATCCCCTGCTATGAGTCCGGTCGCCTCTGTTTTTGGTTCATTCTGGTGTCTACTGTGGGTAGAGCAGTGCTATACTGTGGACTGAGGAAGTTGTTGGTTTGCGAGCAGGTAACATCGGTACACGGTGCAGTGTGATGATTACTCTGGGCAGCCAGGACCTCAGATCGATACAGGTAACACTGTTCTGCTCAGGGTTTTCAGTGGGGTGGTGTTATGCTCTGATCGGGGCAGGGAGTGGATTGCGGACAGGCAATATGGGCACATGGATCAGTGTGACGTTGCACTGTGCAATCACTCTCTAGTCCAGACAGGCGGCATAGCTCTGACTGAGATTGGATGCCGGGTGGTCGACGACAGAGTGTGACCTGTGTTTTTGTGTTGTGGAGTCCTGCAGAGCCAAGGCAAGATCCTTGCCACGGATATTGCTGACCTCCACAGCACAGGATAACAGGGGGAAGTCAGACTGGAAACACATGATAAAGACGGGGATGCCGTGTCATCATGAAAAAAGATGGTGCTTCGTCCACAGCTCCCCTCGGTGATCCTAACCTAATAGGGTGGCCATCCTTATCTGTTGGTTCAGAGGGATGTGCGGCAGAGGATGGGATCCTCTGAAGATTCGGTGTTCTTACACCTGTGTTAGGATAACGAGGGGTCCTGTTGGATGAAGGTCAACCCAATGCCTTTTCTCATCACATGGGTCAAGGGTATTGGTGATGGAAGTATGCCACTAAAAAGGCGCCATGAGGGGAGAAATCCCTCAGGAGCGCTGGGTATTTTCTTCTATCCTAGGAATCCCCCTTGCCTTATATGAACACCATAGGACGATAAGAAAGTACCCAGAGGAGGACAAGGAAGGAACTGGATGGTCCCCCCCCCCCCGACACTATCGTTTGGCTCCTGAGGATCCCGCTCAGTTTTGGCCGAGATCTTCAAGAGTCTACAAGAACGAAGACGCGATCCGGCTGGAGCGTTGAAGAAGACGGACGTGTCCTGGTGGGAATGACGGTTCAGCCAAGGTCACTTTCTTTTTGATGAATCCGGTGATGGTTCGTCTGGATCTGGATGGGACTGTGCAAGAGACTGGTGGACTATCACCCCAGAACCAGATAGAACATCACGAAGATGACCGGAGAAAATGGCTCAGGACATAACTCCTGTGAAGTCCTGGAGCCGGGGGTTACATTTGATCCTATGAGGGTTCAGGATGTAGTACCATCACCATCCTGAAACCCCATAGTAGAGTATATGATATGCATTTGATGTATATTATTTGCTATACAGGGGGACGGGTATCTGTGTGTGTGTGAGGAAAAGAATAGGGCAAGTTAGGGACAGGTCCCTTCTGTAAAACCTTCGCCACTCCAACCCTATGAATGGTACAGTTCATAAGGGATGGACTGAATGACAGTTAGTGCGGTGTTCATTCCCGCAGGTAGAATTTGGGTACTTTGACATCACCTCACACTCCAGAAAGTCTGACCTGCCTTGTAAAGACCTGCGTTTCTGTCCATGAAAGAACTTCCTCAAAGACAGAATCTGCAAGCAAGATAAGAAGTGTCGGGAGGAAAAGTGATAAAGGAGGCCGTCCACCTGTGCTACGTGGATCGGCCTAGAGACTGAAGAGTGAAGCTGTCCCCGAGTCTAATCGACAAAGAGAAGGCAGTGGGAGCAGCTGATACTGGAAGACCGACACCACCTGAAGATCGCGAGTAGAGCCATCCCAGAGTCCAATCAACAAAAGACGACAGTGGGAAGAGCTGAGGCTTAAAGACCATCACTACCCAGATGTGAGGGTGAAGCCATCCCCGAAGTCCGACCACTTGAAGAAGACTGGGGGAGTAGCGGAAGCTTAGAGACAAGGGTGTGCCATCCCAGAAGTCCGAGCAACTAAAGACGACTGAGGGAGACGCTGATGCATGATACCGAGAGAAGACGAGGATAGTTTGATCGGTGGACGGAGACGTCGGGTTACGGTGAAGGGCAGGGAAGAGGTCGCGCAACCACGAGGGGTGATGTCTCAGTACCTAAGGACCGGATCATTCTTCAGTCTGTCCTGAACTGTTATCCATTATGGGCGGGGTTGAGGAGGCAAATGTATCCCCACACTTCCGTCCCATTTCAATATGTCGTGTTCCCGACAACAGGGGGATTGTAGAAGGAAGTGTGGGTGTAGCCTATAATATATGTATATACCCCTAGGTATATACATATATGGGGGGCCCCAAATTGAGGATCTGTGGCCCCACGGTGTTATAGGCTTGTAGCCCTGGTGGATGTGTATATCCACCAGGTGCTCTATCTATATGTATATATATATGTGTGCATGTGCCCCCAGTAGCATGCACCTATATCTATATACTTATATATATCCTATATATATATATGTATATATATATTCCCTTTATACATATATAATAATGCCCCCTTTATTCATTGATGATGCCCCCTTGCCTTATATGCCCCCTGTTATGCTATAATGTCCCCTTTATCATCCAGTAGTATATAGATGCATGTACATGATCCCCAGTTATGTACATGTATCTATATACATGTAATAACCAGGGTGCCCCCCCCCATAGCCCCCAGCAGATGGACAATGGCCATCTGCTGGGGATAGCTGGAGACATGGGACTGGACTAATTAGTCCAGTCCCAGGTACTTCAAAGGGACAGAAGATCGATATGATCTTCTGTCCCTTCTGTTAATTACCCTCAGCACTGCTGGGGGCAATTAACAGGACAGGGAAACAATAGGTTTCCCTGTCCCTGTCCGGCGCGTACCTCCGGCGCTTGTAATTACAAGCGCCAGAGATACAAAGCGCTCCCCAGGCGGAGGATCAAAGAGATCCTCCGCCCGGGAAACAGCGCGCGTCGGCGCGGTGACGTCATAGCACCGCGCCGGCGCTCGTGCCCACAGCTGCCGGCGCGCTCGCTCGCCGGCAGCGCGGGAGCACGGGAGCGAGCGCGACCGGGTTTAAATAACCCGATCGCGCTGCGCTCAGGAGTTGAGCCGTGCCTCGCCAGCTTGAAGACCCCCAGAATCATCCCCTGGACTACGAGCAAAGAAGAATCATCCCCTGGACGACGAGCAACCCCCTGGAGACGAGCATTACCCCTGGATTGGCTGAGTACCCTGGTTCCCCTGAACCACCAATGATTAATCCCTTCTTTCTCCTGCCCTGCATTTAACCCCTGATATAACCCCTACAATCCTGCTGCTACCCCTGCTGCTGACCAGACCCCTGCCAGTCCCTGATACATCATCTACCCCCTGCCCTGCTGCTGTCCTATACCACCAACGATTAACCCCTACCCTGCTGACTTGCCACAACCCCTGCCTTGATCCCTGACCCAACTATAGCCCTGCAACCCTGCTGCCACCCTGCCCTGCACCCCTGGATTTATCCCTTGAATTAACCATTACCTTGCTGTACCCTTGCCCTACCATTTAACCCCCGCCTTGCTGCTCCCTGTACAATTAACCCCTTCCCTGCCAATACCCCTGGTTATTGTACTGTAATTTAACCCCTTTGCTCCCAGGGACTGTAATTAGATTAGGTTGGGGAGGGCTGCTATAAGTGTGTGAGTGTGTATTGTTTAGTCAGTAACGTGGTTGGAGTTAACGGGATTGTGTAGTGTAGTTAGGATTTATTGTACTGTATTGTTAATAAATAATAAATATTGTTATTATTTATAATACAGTGTTCAGTGTTTATTGTTATATAACGTGTACTTTGAGTCCCTTTTAGGTTGTGTGAAAGGCAATAGAGCAGCACTAAGGCATAAATAGGCGGAACTAGCGGAAGCGGGTTTTGCCTATTTATGAATATTAATTATTGGTACGTCCCAAAATACCAATAATTAATATCTCCTTTTACAGGATTTATTCAAAATTGAAGGCATACTGAACCAGCAGGAGGAGGTGTGATGGTGTGGGAGTGCTTTGCTGGTGACACTGTTGGGGATTTATTCAAAATTGAAGGCATACTAAACCAGCATGGCTACCACAGCATCTTGCAGCGGCATGCTATTCCATCCGGTTTGCGTTTAGTTGGACCATTTATTTATCAACAGGACAATGACCCCAAACACACCTCCAGGCTGTGTAAGGGCTATTTGACCAAGAAGGAGAGTGATGGGATGCTATGCCAGAATCCAATGGAGATGGTTTGGGGTGAGCTGGACCACAGAGTGAAGGCAAAAGGGCCAACAAGTGCTAAGCATCTCTGGGAACTCCTTCAAGACTGTTGGAATATCATTTCAGGTGACTAACTCTTGAAGCTCATCAAGAGAATGCCAAGAGTGTGCAAAGCAGTAATCAAAGCAAAGGTGGCTACTTTGAAGAACCTAGAATATAAGACATATTTTCAGTTGTTTCACTCTTTTTTGTTAAGTATATAATTCCACATGTGTTAATTCATAGTTTTGATGCCTTCAGTGTGAATCTACAATTTTCATAGTCATGAAAATACAGAAAACTCTTTGAATGAGAAGGTGTGTCCAAACTTTTGGTCTGTACTGTATATCTTTATATAAAATATGTCAGAAGCATATGTCTTTATTGTACAGTGTACTGTCCTATCCATGTGTCTCAGCGGGGTTACACGCCTCTCCACCATTCATATATACTATGTGCAGTATTTCTCTTTTTAGTAAAATCTTCCCTGCTTGTCTCATAACCACAATGTACACCAGGAAGTTGTTTTCCCAGCAGATATCTTGACACTTTAAGATGTAGGTCTACTTGCAGTGATGAGCGTACTTGGGACCATTTCAAATAAATGCATTATTTATTACAATATGAATATTTTAATAAGAGCAAAATGTTACAGTGCCTCTGTTGGTCTTGGTTTCCTCTATCTGTTGCTACGTTACCAGTTTATATTTTTGGGATTTGTACTTAAAGAGACAAGAATTGGTAAATATATACCTAAACAGTCAGAAGGACATCAACCCATATGGCTCAATTCAGACAAGACCAAAGACCTCTAGTACACCAGGGAATGAAAGAATGCAGCGGTTTGATGCTCCTAATCATAACCTTGAAGGGGTAGTCCGAGATCATAGAAAATTGGGGCAAAGGGATGCATTAGTATAAAATAACCAAAAAAGCATTACTTGCTGTACCTGTTGCACCCCCCCATCATGGCTGCAGCAATGATATGACGTCCACACATGACTGCAGCAGTCAATCACTGACCTCAGCAGTACACAATGAAGGAGATTTGCCAGTGAACATACTCCATTGTCTTTATTATATGTCAGATTGATATCTAATCTGAGTTCATTTTTACATTAATCATGGGATAACCCCTTTAAAGGAAATGTGTCATTAGAAAATGGCCTATTCTCTAAATCACATTTTTATGTTTAACATATTTTTTAAGAATTTTGGTGACATTATTTTTAATTTTCCATGTCAGCATCTATATTTAAACAAAAACCACAAAATCCTGCAGTTTTTGCACTGGACACCAAGCCTAATAATAGGTGCCACTTCTTGGTCTGTACAGATCACTTTACAGCAGTTATCTGCTTATCTATACATAGGGGTGATATAATTAAAGGCAGGATTAGAATGACAGATAAGACAGGAATCACCATTTACAATAGGTGATTGTCCCATCGTATCTATTCTTTCCTTGTACAATGACATCTGCACAGGTCACAGAGCATGCCTAGAAAACTTAGAGCTAAAGAACTGCCTCATCCTCCTCTCCTACTTGTCAGAGGTTATGATCCTGAATACAGATTATAAGATCTTCAGCTGAATCTCTGTAGGAATGGAGTTCATGAAGAGACATGAAGTACAGAGAAGAAGGACAGGACAGACTGTGCTAATGGAGACTGCATTCAAGTGCTTCTGCTCATCAGCCACATCCCCACCCTCTTCTCTGTACTTCATGTCTCCTCATGAACTTCATTTCTACAGAGATTCAGCTGAAGATCTTATCATTTGTATTCAGGATCATAATCCCTGACAAGTCGAGCAGAGAGGAGGATGAGGCAGCTCTTTAGCTCAGTGTTGCGAAGTAACTTGTCCTGCTGTGTGATTAGGACAGGTTTTGTGTGTACTGGTAGGATGACGGCCATTTTATTTCTCCTGATAATTGCTCTGTAGACAAAACGAGCCATTATTACTAATGTAAGATATTTGGGAATATATTTATAATAAAGTAATGTTGAAGTATTTTCAGTAATTTTATTTTCTCTATTTCCAGAGAACTCCTTTATGTGCTCCTAATGTATTAGGTAGAGCACACCTCTTAATAAATGAGATGACACTTTCAGCAGTCCATGCAACAGAATGCAAAACAATGCCAGCTATGAGCTTTGCCAAACTGTGTTCTGCTAACAAAGCAAATGTCACATGAGATTTCTCACACCAGAACAATACAAGTCAATATAAGGCTGCCTGCACACAGTGCAGATTTGTAAGCAGAAAATCTGCATGACAATAGCAATAAATACTGCACATAAAACTGCAAATCTATAGTGGCTTTGGTGCATTTTTTGTCTAGTTTTTTTATGCTTTTTTTGCTAATTTTCTGTCTATGTCAAAGGGGTTTTCTCGAGACTTATATACTGATAACTAGGGATGAGTGAACTTGTGTTTTAAGGTCGGCGTGCAAGGTTCAGGTTATCTAAGAATTCTGTTATGGATTCCTCTACCACGGACCATAAGTTATGGTCCGAGATAGCGGAATCCATAACAGAATTCTTAGATAATCTGAAGCCGAACCTTGCACGCCGAACTTGAAACACATGTTCACTCATCTCTACAGATAACCTATCCTCTGGATAGGTCATCAACAGGGCCAGCCTTTTAAGAAAGTGACCTGTGCGGCCGCACAGAACACACTACCCTTCACTTCTTAAGTGGGCGCAAGAAGGCTCCCTGCCTAGGCACCTGGTCACCAGGTTAATTAATCTGGTGTTCAGGTGACCCTGTACTGAATTTTATCCATTTCCACAGGGTGTGGATATAATTGAACATTTCCCAAAGCACTGGCGATACCAGGGAAACACTGGTTCCTCGCTCCGCCATTCAGCGCTCTGTTGTGATGCAGGTGCCACCTGCGAAGTCCTGCAGATGCTGGCCTGGCCAGAAGAGGCCAGGGCTACAGAGCCGGAGAATGTTGTGGGACCGGGAAAAGGTATTATGTAGTACACATGGGGGAACAGAATGTAGGCACAAGAATGGGGACACAGTATAAAGGAACAAAATGGGGGACAGTATGGAGACACAAGAATGGGGACGTAGGATGGAGGGACAAGAACTAGGGTAAAGTATGGAGGCACAAGAATAAGGGCACAAGAATTGGGGCATAGTATGGAGGAGCAGAATGGGGCACAGTACGGAGGCACAAGAATGGGGGCACAGTATGGAGGCACAAGAATGGGGGCACAGAATGGGGCACAGTATGGAGGCACAAGAATGGGGGCATACCAAGGAGGAACAGAATGGGGCATAATATGGAGGCACAAGAATAGGGCATAGTATGGTGGTAAAGTATCGAGGCACAGAATGAAAACATAGTATGAAGGCACAAGAATGGGGGCACAATATGGAGGCACAGAATGGAAGCATAGTATGGTGTGCAGTATGGAGGAACAGAAGAGGCACAGTATGGGGTCACAGAACATGAGGCACAGTATGTGGGTTGACAGGATAAGGCACAGTATGGGAGCAAAGATCTTGTGGCACAGTATGTGGACAGAAAGCATGATGCACAGAGCATGAGGCACAGTATGGGAGCACAGAGCATGAGGAAGAGTATGGGGCACAGGGCATGAGGCACAGTAAGGCAGTACAGAGCATGAGGAAGAGTATGGCGCACAGGGCATGAGGCACAGTAAGGCAGTACAGAGCATGAGGAAGAGTATGGAGCACAGGGCATGAGTCACGGTATGAGGCACAATATGAGGGCCGGGGGCATGGGGCACAGAGCATGAAGCACAGTATGGGGGCACAGGTCAAGAGGAAGAGTATGGGGCACAGGGCATGAGGCACAATATGAGGGCAGAGGGCATGGTGCACAGTATGGAGGCACAGAGCATAAGATACAGTATGGGAGCACAGAGCATGAGGCACACTATGGGGGCACAGAGCATAAGGCACAGTTTAGAGGAAAAGAGCATGTGGCACGGAAGAGGCACAGCACAGTATAGTAGTACAGAGCATGAGGTACTATGAGGGCACAGAGCTAAATAAAGGACACAGAATATGAGGAAATGTATACAGGGGGCACATATTATGAGGCACTATCCATTGGGGCTACTGCATGTGGCGTTTTATTTTCAAGGGGTATAGTATGTAACAAGGTTGTATAGAGGGACACAGTGCATATTGCCAATATACTCAGGGCATAGCATGTGGCATTAATAGGGGTTTGCCTTAGTATATAAGGTGCCGACATGTTGGTAACTGCAGAGATAAGTCGTGGTCTAGAGAAGTCACCATGGTGACCTTAATTGGACGGAGAAAAACTTTGGAGGTCAAGTCACTAAATTGAAATGTTTATTTTTCCACTGGCTGTGAATGATTAGTGCTGTAGCCTCTCATACAATCTACAGAGTAATGATGGGTGGTAGCATTTTCATTTGTGAAACAAAAACTCCCAGCATATCTTTACAACTGTACACACTGGGAGCTGTAGTATCACACTATGTGCTTGGTTCTGATTCTGATGCTGTATTTATGTACTGAGCTTGGTTCTGATGCTGTATTTATGTAACAGGTCCTTTTCTGGTGATGTATTTGTTATAAGCTTGGTTCGGGTGCTGTATTTATGTACTGAGCTTGGTTCTTGTGCTGTATATATGTACCATACTTAGTTCTGGTTAAATTAGTAAGTGGCTTTTAAAGGGGTTCTCCGGGAATTAAGAAAATGAAAATACTTAAAAGTTACTTTATTATTAATATATTCCCAAATACCTTACAGTACATTAGTTATAATGGCTTGTTTTGTCTCGGGGAAGCAATCATTAGGAAAAACAAAATGGCCGCTATCCTATTAGTGCACACAAAACCTGTCCTAATCACACAGGACAAGTTACTTCACAACACTGAGCTAAAGAGCTGCCTCATCCTCCTCTCCTACTTGTCAGGGGTTATGATCATGAATACAGATGATATGATCTTCAGCTGAATCTCTGGAGTTCATGAGCAGATGTGGCTGATGAGCAGCAGCACTTGTATGCAGTCTCCATTACCACAGCCCCACATAACCACAGTTTGTCCTGTCCTCCCTCTCTGTACATCATGTCTCCTCATGAACTCCATTCCTAAAAACATTCATCTAAATATCATATTAAAATGTATTCAGGATCATAATCCCTGACATGGATGAAGGATGAGGTGGCTCTTTATCTCAGTGTTGTAAAGTAACTTGTCTTCCTGTGTGATTGGGACAGGTTATGTGTGAACTAATGGCACAGCGGCCATTTTATTTCTTCTAATCATTGCTCCCCTGACAATACAAACCATTATAACTAATGAAAGGTATTTGGGAATGTATTTATAATAAAGTAATATTTACGTATTTTCATGTTCTTAATTTCCAGAGAACCCCTTTAGTATCATTTTAGTTTATGTACATCTCATAAAGGAAACAGATTCTTGGCAATAACCAAAGACAATTACCTTTCCCAACTGGTTCAGGACCCCACTAGAGGGGCGGCCATACTGGACTTAGTATTAACCAATAGACCTGACATAACAACAGATGTGCAGGTTGGGGGACACTTGGGAAACAGTGACCATAACATGATAACCTTCCAATTGTCATTCAAAAGAGTGTTTCTTCAGGGAGGAACAAAAATACCAAACTTCAAAAAAGCTAAATTTAGCCAACTAAGAGAGGCCATAGGCCTAACTAACTGGGACAAAGTCCTCAAAAATAAAAATACAGCCACAAAATGGGACATTTTTAAAAGCATCCTAATATCCAATTGTGAGAGGTACATACCGTATAGGAATAAAATGATAAGAAACAAGAAAAAAACAATGTGGATAAATAGAACTGTAAAGAAAGCAATAAATGACAAAAAGAAAGCATTTAAATCACTAAAACAGGAGGAGAGCGAGGAAGCATTAAAAAACTATAAGGAAAAAAAATAGAATATGTAAAAGACAAATAAAAGCAGCCAAACTAGAGACCGAGAGATTAATTGCCAAAGAGAGTAAAACTAACCCTAAAATGTTCTTCAATTATATAAATACTAAAAAGTATAAACCTGAAGGTGTCGGCCCCTTACAGAGTAATGAGGGGGGAGATGCAGAGAGCGATGAGGAGAAAGCAAAGCTATTAAATAACTTTTACTCCACTGTATTCACTGAGGAACTGTCAGATGAAATGCAGGGTATAAAAGTAAATTCCCCTTTAAAAGTGTCCTCTCTGACCCAGGAAGAAGTAGAGCGGCGTCTTAAAAAGATTAAAATAGACAAATCGCCAGGACCGGATGGCATACACCCCCGTATCCTAAGAGATTTAAAGGGGTATTCTCATCTTGGACAATGGGGGCATATCGCTAGGATATGCCCCCATTGTCCTATAGGTGCGGGTCCTGCCCGCCCCCAAAGTGAAGAAGTGCGCACCACGCAAGCACGGCCCGCTCTCCATTCACTTCTATGGGGCCGCCGCAAATAGCCGAGCGCTGGCTCGGCTATCTCCGTCGGCTCCATAGAAATGAATGGGAGCGGTGGCCGTGCATGCGCAGTGCGCAGAGAATACCCCTTTAAGTAATGTCATCGACAGACCCTTATTTCTGATATTTAAGGACTCTATACTGACGGGGAGTGTTCCACAGGATTGGCGCATAGCAAATGTGGTGCCAATATTCAAAAAGGGTCCAAAAACAGAGCCCGGGAACTATAGGCCGGTAAGTTTAACATCTGTCGTGGGTAAACTGTTTGAGGGTTTTCTGAGAGATGCTATCTTGGAGTACCTCAATGAAAATAAGCAAATAACTCCGTATCAGCATGGCTTCATGAGGGATCGGTCATGTCAAGCCAATTTAATCAGTTTCTATGAGGAGGTAAGTTCTAGACTTGACCGCGGCGACTCAATGGATGTTGTATATTTGGACTTCTCCAAAGCGTTTGACACGGTACCACATAAAAGGTTAGTATACAAAATGAGAATGCTTGGACTGGGAGAAAATGTCTGTATGCGGGTAAGTAACTGGCTCAGTGATAGAAAACAGAGGGTGGTTATTAACGGTAGATACTCAGATTGGGTCACTGTTACTAGTGGGGTACCACAGGGGTCTGTATTGGGTCCTATTCTCTTCAATATATTTTGGTTTGCATAGTAAAATATCAATTTTTGCAGATGACACTAAACTGTGTAAAGTAATTAACACAGAAGAGGACAGTGCACTTCTACAGATGGATCTGGATAGACTGGAGGCTTGGGCAGAGAAGTGACAGATGAGGTTTAACACTGACAAATGTAAGGTTATGCATATGGGAAGGAATAATGCAAGTCACCAGTACATACTAAATGGTAAAGCATTGGGTAACTCTGACATGGAAAAGGACCTAGGAATTTTAGTGAACAGCAAACTAAGCTGTAGAAGCCAGTGCCAGACAGCTGCTGCGAAGGCCAATAAGATAATGGGTTGCATCAAAAGGGGCATAGATGCCTGTGATGAGAACATAGTCCTGCCACTTTACAAATCACTAGTCAGACCACACATGGAGTACTGTGTACAGTTCTGGGCTCCTGTGACCAAGGCAGACATAGCAGAGCTGGAGAGGGTTCAGAGGAGGGCAACTAAAGTCATAACTGGAATGGGTGGACTACAGTACCCAGAAAGATTATCAAAATTAGGGTTATTCACTTTAGAAAAAAGACGACTGAGGGGAGATCTAATAACTATGTATAAATATATCAGGGGTCAGTACAGAGATCTCTCCCATCATCTATTTATCCCGAGGACTGTGACTGTGACGAGGGGACATCCTCTGCGCCTGGAGGAAAGAAGGTTTGTACATAAACATAGAAGAGGATTCTTTACGGTAAGAGCAGTGAGACTGTGGAACTCTCTGCCTGAGGAGGTGGTGATGGTAAGTTCACTAAAAGAGTTCAAGAAGGGCCTGGATGTATTTCTGGAGGGTAATAATATTACAGGTTATAGTTACTAGAGATAGGTAGTTGATCCAGGGAGTTATTCTGATTGCCTGATTGGAGTCGGGAAGTAATTTTTTCCCCTAAAGTGAGGAAAATTGGCTTCTACCTCACAGGGTTTTTTTTGCCTTCCTCTGGATCAACTTGTAGAAAAACAGGCTGAACTGGATGGACAGATGTCTTTTTTCGGCCTTACAAACTATGTTACTATGTTACTATAAATGCCAGTTAATTTTGGGACACAAGCCCTTGAAAGGGGTTTTCTGAGATTCTGATGTCTGGAGGATAGGTCATCAATGAGTGAATTGACCTTGGATGAAATATCCGAAGTCGATGTGCAAAAAACTTTGTTCTAATACTGTACGGAGCGGGAGCAGCTAAGGTGATTATGATTATATACCATAGATATAATTAGAAAACACTTCTTGTAAACTGCAAATCATCTGTATAATTTACACCCTGCAACTGCAGACCTCCTGGCACACATGGCACGTTAATTCCTATTTGTGGAGACTTGAGTCAGACTTGGGGCCTCAGAGCTGACAATCTAATACTCCAAACCATACATAATCACCTCAGTCCATATATAATCACCTCAATCCATATGTAAAATGTATTCATCTCATTCCATATATTGTCACCTGAGTCCATTCAGGTCTCTTCTTCAGCCTTCGGTGGGCTGTGTGGCTGCTGCAGTCAGTGCGCACTGCTCAGGCTTCAGCTGTAGGCTCACCAGGGCCCAGGGACAGGAGGTGGGGTGGCGCTCACAGGTGGGTGGGTGGATGGTCCAGTAATCACAGTGCTCCTACTTCCACCTTGGTGGCGCAGATGGTGTCTGTCCCTGCTGGAGTGTGTGAGACTGAGCAGATTGGTGGACCTGCAGTTCCCGCTCACTGCTGCTCCACCAACCAGCTTAACACTTAGCACCTCTGTTAGGGTGACCACTTTCATAACCCCCAAAAGAAGGACATCATACCTAGGACAGTGGGGCACAATACTACAATATGCAGAATAGATATCATAATCTATATACTGTAACAGAGTCTGCCAAATTACACTAGAAATTTACAACATAAATTATTGTTTTCCTAACTAAATTTGGCGCCTACTGAAGAAGCAATACAAAGCAAGGTGTTGGGGTATTCGAGCTTGTCACAGTTGACCTGCATTATGTCTGTTTATTGGTTGGACCTGATTATTTTTTATGTATGTAACTTGTGCTGTTAGTATTTTGTGTGTTTTATGTGACATTTTTGTGTGTTTTATGTGATGTCAGAGGACATTACAAAGAGGTATAAGAGGAGAGAACTACAACTCCCACCATGTCCAGGCTGTTATGTGATATCAGAGGGCATTACACAAGAAGGTATGAGGAGAGAACTACAAATCCCAGCATGTACAGGTTGTTATATGATATCAGAGGACCCTACAGGAAGGAGGTACAAGAGGTGAGAACTTCAACTCCAGCATGTGCAAGCTACTATGTGATATCAGAGGACATTACAGAGAGGAGGTATAAGAAGAGAGAACTACAACAGGATGTGTAGATGTCATCACAGGTCATTCGCCAACACTTCTCCTCTCCACTGATGTGCTCCGCCCCCTCCTGCTCTGATTACATGTCTGTAACATCATCACATGTCCTTCACTTGCAATGTAGCAGATTCAAAGCAGGTCCTGTTTTGTACAGTAGTCTCTGCAGTCTCTCTGTTATCCGCCCGTACAAGAGTGCTACATCCCTCCCCAGTGGCAAGGTTACCCTATTGGCAGAAGGGAGGGGGAAGTGGGGAAAAAAAAACCTCTGATGCAGCACCAACCTACTGGGTAGTGCCCTAGGCACGTGCCCCCAGGTGCCTAATTGTAAATACAGCCCTGCACTCACTAAAGAATATAGCTGCTCAAAAATGTGAGGTCAAGCTATTCCACTAAATACAACACTTTTCTCTGTGATATTTCATGAAATTGTCCAAATAAGCATCGTCATGGCAACTGTGATCAAATATGACACCATTGTGCAGGAAAACTATGAAAATGAATTATTCATTGTAAAACATCAGTCATGCATGTGACACAAGCTAAGATATCCCAGCACCGAGTGCAGTCCTCCTGTGAATACACAATTTAAATCAAACCAAACATCATCAGCATATAGTAATTGTCAGAAATTGCTGCAACGGATAACTTAAACACACAAATGATCTTATTTTACAGCTCTATGTAGAAACAAAGGTCAATCTCTGCAAGTGTGACTAATTAACAGAATGACAGTATTTGAAAATGAAGTGTGACATGTACTTAAATTATACGTCATGCTATCAGGAAATGTACAATGCAGTTATGCCCAGTCTATAAATTGTCATATTTATTATAATTGATTATTTTCCATTTATTAATATAAAAATATATTAATATATTATCTAATGGATTAATTAAAGGGGCTACATAGGATTAGAAAAATACAGTATGGCTGATTCCAGAAACAGTGCCACACCTGTTCATGGGTAATGGATGGTATTGTAACTTAGGCTACCTTCACACTTGCGTTTACATTTTCCGGTATTGAGATCCGTCATAGGATCTCAATACTGGAGAAAAACGGTTCAGTTTTGTCCCCATTCATTGTCAATAGGGGCAAAATGTAACTGAACAGAACGGAGTGATCCAAAATGCATTCTGTTCCGTTTGGTTGCGTTACCATACCGAAAGTAGCATTTTTCTTTCCGTCATGGATGCGGAGCAAAATGGATCCGGCATGACCCACAATGCAAGTCAGTGGGAACGGATCCGTTTTCTCAGACACAATAGAAAATGGATCCGTCCCCCATTGACTTTCAGTGGAGTTCATGTCGGATCCGTCTTGGCTATGTTAAAGATAATACAACCGGATCCGTTCATAATGGATGCAGATGGTTGTATTATCAGTTACAGAAGCGTTTTTGCTGAACCCTGTCCGATCCAGGAAAAACGCAAGTGTGAAAGTAGCCTTAGACAAGTGAGACACAAGAGTTGTAAGATTAAAGGCTCTTTCACATGAGCGAATTTTCCATCCGGATGTGATGCGTGTAGTGAACATGTAGCATCTGGACTGAATCCTGACCATTGATTTCAATGGGTCTGTGTACATGATCATGCATCATTTTTGCGTTCAGGAAAAATCGCAGCACTTTAATATATTGAGCGTTTTTCATGCAGCTCTAGCTCCATAGCAGTGAATGGGGCTTGTGTGAAAAAAGAAAGGCATCTCAATGCAATGCTTTTTTCACTGCTGGTTGGTAGGACATGTAGATTGCTATTCTTCGTTTTTCTTCAAACACTTGAAAACACATGTCTACAATGTAGATGGAAAAAGAACACACACTGAACACAATTGCAGAAAAAACTGACTGAACAAAACCAACAGTTTTTTCCAGAATAGATCCTAACACGATCCATTTTGCGTGTGAAAGATTTCCAGCTGTTCCATAGCAGTTAATGGAGAGGTGGCCGTGCATGCGCAGTGGGCTCTCTTTTACTTTGGGGGCCGCATTGTGGAGATAAGAGTGGATCCCAAAGGATGACATTGATATCCTAGCGATATGCCAATTTCTGAGATCGGAATATCCCTTTAACCAATTGTACAGTGTCTGTACATGAGGAATAGGAATTTTCTGGCCATTATACAGTATATAATTAGTTTACAGCTTTGAGACACATTTTGGAAAGGGGGGGGTAGACGAGGGGAAGAAACAGCTAATCACGAGTTATTTTTATCTGATGAGATATATTAGACAGTTTCTTACAGTCTCTTGTACTATTGATGTATGCAAGGTTGTATGAAAAGTTAAGGACCATTTTAACTATGGCAGGCCTGGGATCCTACAAAAGGCTCCCAGCTGCCATAGCAGCTAAAGTGCTACTGTGATAAGGTCATGGAGGACATGCAAGGACTCATGAATTAAAGCGGCATACGGAATTATACAGTTTATTTAGCTGGAGGTGGACTCAGTGGAGAGAATATACTTTATCTCATGTGATCCAAGAGCAGCTCAGTTTAGTCTCACAAGATAATTAGGTGGTGCCTACACAGTACAAAATGATGTGCTGCATCACTGGCCCAATGCAGAGTTTAGTATATTGCTTGGTCTTTCCTAATAATGGCACAATCCCGGAGACAAGCTCATAAATAATGCATGGCGATGGGAAGACTCATGGATAGATAAAATGTACAAATAAAGCACATAAATAAATAACTTGAAAACTTCTTGCATATGAAAAAGCATTTATTATAATACAACATTGTAAATAAAGTAAGAGTTGTATTCACAAAAGTCTCATGTGTAATAATGAAATAAGAAAAGATTAAAGCATGCAGCACAAAATCTAGAACTACTATATCAATGTAGTCATACAGGAAGGTTGCGCCGGATTCATGCGTAAAGGGCATCTGTCAGCAGATTTGAACCTATGAAACTGGCTGACCTTTTGCATGCTGAAGGCATCTGTGTTGACCCCATGTTCATATGTGTCAGCATTGCTGAGAAAAATGATGTCTTAATATATGTAAATGAGCCTCTAGGAGCAACAGGGGTGTTGCCGTTACATCTAAAGGTTCTGCTCTCTCTGCAGATGCCATGTGTCATTCCACATGGAGTCCAGGCATCTACCTGTCTGCCTGTTTTGGCAGCTCTGCCTGAGTCTTCTAGGCATCCGTTCTGCATGGGGTCCAGGCAGATGCTTATGTGCTGGTTTCTGTTTGTCCTGTCTGTACTGCATCCTGTGTGGTCGTACGGGTTTCAGTAAGTGTACCTGGGTTCCCGTCTTTCTTTGTGTGGACTGGTAAGTGGCCAAGTGCACCGGAACCATCCTGGAGGTGCGACCAGTGAGTCTCGGCTAAGTTCATCCCCACCATCTGAGGCTCTGTGAAGAGAGGCTCACTAAGTCTCTGCCCTCTGGGTTTAGCCCGAGTGGTATTTCCTGACACTGGTCCATTACCTGCTGATCCAGTTTCCAGCTCACTGTCATGTCTTTGTCTTTACTTTACTCGTGTTTGTTTGCTTGAGATGCTCTTACGGTCAGTAGAACCTTCTTCACTAGAGCATTACACAAACGCCCTGATACTGACGCCCTGATACTGACGCAACCTCTTCACTTTGAGCCAAGCAGTGTAAACGTCATCACGCCTGCCCCTGTCAATAAGAGTGCAGAGGATGCAGCAGTTGCTGAGAGAGCAGAGCCTCTAGGTGTAACAGCAACGCCCCCGTTGCTCCTAGAGGCTCATTTGCTCAAATAAACCATCATTTTTCTCAGCAATGAAGGCAGATATGAACATGGGACCAACACAGATGTCCTTTAAGAACTGACAAGGTGGAAACATTTTCCCAGATTTACCAATCCTGTAGATGGTGTAAGTTTAGATCGGCTGTCTAGACCTGCACAGATTTATTACAGAGACTGAATGATAAATGTGGTGCTAGGATAGACAACTATTGGTTGGCTAACTTTGAGACAGATTTTATACCAGAATTGTGGTGCAATTTTGAAGCAAAATGCTGTGTCTTAGGTGCCACCCCTTTAGCATGAAACTCAACCCACTCCTTCCTCTAAGCCCAGCCGCCTTGTCAAGCATACTAGGAAAAAGTGTAGAAACCCTCAATGCACCAATTTGTGCCACTTTTTAGACAGATTTTTAAAGCAGACATTAGTAAATCTGAGCCATTATCTATAACATTTTAGCACCATTTGTATTAGAATTTTGCCTCCGTTTTGCTTAGTAAATTTCACCTACTGGTTTTCACATTTTTTAACTCAGCACTTTCTAGGGTACGGACACCAAGTTGCTTTATATTATATGACAATATATGTCCTAAGAGAAGGGGAGGAGGGGTTGTCTCCTCAAAACACGCTACTGGACTGATTTTACAGTAAGATCGTCAATAAAAGCCTTCATGGAAGAGGGGGCGTGGCCTAGCACGGGATGTGAGCAGACGTGTGGTGAGGAGCTCCCGCTATAATACCTCTGCTATTTCCCCGCAAGTGATCCTGTCAGATCGGATTCGCTGTCTTAGGAGAGTCCTGAGGCATCCCTGCAGCTGTGGAGAGCGATCGACATACATACAGCATGGCTAAAGGGCGCAACCGCCAGAAAACAGGCGACGGAGGTCTGGGCTCAGAAATCCAAGATGGCGCCGGAGTGCATGGAGCCGGAGCGCATGGAGCAGGAGCGCAAGGCGCCGACAAGGAGGAGGGGCAGAAGGCTGTAGCGGTCAGGTTGGAGCGCTTTGCCCGCAATACAGGGGGCCTGGAGCAAGGTATGCCGCCGCTTGACTCTAGTGTGGTGCTGAGTGCCGGCGCTGTACTCCCAGAGGAGCCCGGTAGTGAGGATTCTAGGGGGGGAGATGAGCGCGCAGATGGACTGTCTGCTGAAGAAGACATGGCGGTGGGCGAAGATGATGACCCCTCTAATGTTTCTCCTACTATCGGGGATGTATTCACGGCAGTTAAGCAATGCAATATGGCGCTGATGACCCTGAACTCCCAACTAGGGGGCATGAGAGAAGATATCTCCATCATCCGCCATGATATCCAGAAGGTGGCGGAGCGCACTGCTGCTGTGGAGGGTAGAGTGAGCAGCCTGGAAGATAACCTACCACCGTTACAAGTGGCGACACAGAGGCATGCTCAGGACATAGCAGCCTTATTTGCCAAGGCGGATGATCTTGAAAATAGGCTGAGAAGGAATAATATGCGGCTAGTGGGGGTCCCTGAGAGAGCAGAGGGCAATAATCCTGATGCATTTTTTGAATTGTGGCTGTATCAAACCTTTGGCGCCGAGGTTCTATCTAAGTTGTTTGCAGTGGAAAGAGCGCACCGGGTCCCCACGAGGCCAGGGCCACCAGGCAGGCCCCCTAGGCCAGTATTGATTAAAGTTCTACATTACAAAGACAGAGACGCCATTTTACGCAAGGCCAGAGAGAAACCAGACTTGGAGATTAACGGCAGTCGTGTGTCATTATACCCGGACTATTCCGTTGAAGTCCAGAAGAGAAGGATGTCGTTTATGGATGTCAAGCGGCGGCTGCGACAACTTCAAGTTTCCTACTCCATGATTTACCCCGCCAAACTCCGAGTGGCAGCTTTGGGAACTGTTACCTTCTTGGAGTCACCAAAGGAGGCCCTGAGATGGTTGGACATGCATGAACGTCAACTTCGCCAAGCTGTCCCGGACTGAGATGCTTATGGCGGTGAATATTAGGGAGGGTGTTGTGTTATAATGGTCCATTACCTATTGGGAGCCCTTTTTGGTGGTGCAAGGGAGATGTTACGGAGTTGCTCCTGGTATCGTGGGAGGGAGAGAGGAAATATGTTGTAGAATCCAACAATTCTAGTTCTGAGTTGGGCACCATAGCCCGTGTTATTAGTCCCAATTATTACTGTAGGGGACTTGTTTGGTGGGATAGCGACCGATCTGTAAGTAGCAGCTAGAGGGAAGGGGGGAAAGTATATATATTCATTTTCAATGGTGGGGGGCCTGGTTGATGTGTAAGGACCAGGAGTGTCTCCTCACTTTTATATGCATTATGCTACGAGACTTTTCTTCAGGTTTCTATGACTTGTTATACTGCCTGTTTATGTTGATTTATTGCATATAAGGTCTACTTGCTGGGTACGGATTCAGTGCCCCACCTCTCCGCGGAGAGTTAGAGTTCTTCTATGTTTTATGTTCATGGGGTGGGAGGGAGTTTGGGGGTGGGAGGGAAGCGGGAGTCTCCGCATGGTCACACACGGCTCATCTGGTAGATTGTGGGGAGTTGGTAGAACGGGTCTATCTTTTATCCTTGGCAATATATTACTAATCCTACCATTATGGGGATAGTCCATTACCTGGAACGTTCGGGGTCTGCGGGATTCCACTAAGCGTACAGCAGTATTTGATAAATTGAAGTCACTGCCTCCGGCAATCATAGGATTACAGGAGACACATATGACCCCAGACCTGCTGCGCTGGATGAACAGACAATGGATTGGCTGGGCGTATCACTCAGTGCATTCCTCCTATTCTCGCGGGGTCAGTGTTCTTATTCATAGAGGAGTTCCCTTTACGCTGTACAAGTCAAAAATTGATAGGGAAGGGAGGTATGTAGGCTTGCATTGCGCATTATTTAATATGGAGTGTGTTATTTTAGTGGTATATGTGCCACCACCCTTTTCCAGCTCAACATTTAACCAGACATTGTCCTTTGCCACACCACTAATGCATTTACCGCTGTTGGTAATGGGTGATTTCAATAACTTTTCAGATTATGTGTTGGACAAGTTCCCCGCGAGAACACCAATCCCAGCAGACCCCAGAACGTCTTTTGCAAGGTTGTTGGAGAAGCTGGGCCTGATTGATCTCTGGAGGGTTCAGAATCCTCAGACTCGTAGTTATTCTTGCGCTTCTGGGGCTGGTACTTCCTTATCCCGTATAGATATGGTGTTGGGTAACTGCAGGGTGATGCCATGGTTGTTGGAGTCTTTTTATGCGCCCAGGGTACTCTCCGATCACTCGTATATGTGTGTTAAACTGGGTATAGGTGAGGTAGGAGGTAGGAAACACAGTAGGTGGTCTCTGAATCCATTTTGGCTCACCCTAATGAATATGGCGGAGATCAGAACCCAGATTCAGGAATTTCTGGTCTTAAATAAGGATACTGCCGAAATGGGGATTATATGGGATACGCTGAAAGCGTATATGCGAGGGCTATTTATTTCACAGATCTCAAAAGCAAAAACTAAAAACAGAGCTTTGGGGGAGGAGCTCAGTCAGCGTCTGGTAGACACTGAGAGCTTACACGTGTTGAACCCGTCTTTAATAACTCTGAAGAACTGGAAGGAGGCCCAGGAAGCTTATAATGCATATAGTCTTGAGCAGGCTGACAATAGGCGGTTCTTTATGAAACAGAGGTACTTTGAGGAGGGAGAGGGAGTGGGTCATTTGCTGGCGGTGGTAGCTAGGGCGCAGCAGGAGTCCTCATATGTATACAGTATGAAGGATGACTCTGGTGGGCAGGTCACAAGAGCCTCTGAGATTCTTATGGTGTTCTATCGGTTTTATGCGGAACTATATAAATCTAAGCGCTGTTATAGTGACGAGGAGGTTTCTGGATATCTGGGGGAGATAGACGTCCTGACTCTTTCAGAGGAGGCCAGGGATAGCTTAGAAGTGCCTATTACACTAGAAGAGTTGCAGATGGCAGTTAAAGATATGAAGAATGAAAAGGCGGCTGGTCCTGACGGACTCCCGGCAGAAGTTTTTAAAACTTTGCAAGATGATCTCTTGCCTATATTTCTAGAGGTCTTACAGGGAGCGTGGGTAAAAGGGAAGCTACCAGACTCTTTCTATGAGGCTACGGTAGTTGTAATACCTAAACCAGGAAAGGATCCTGCCCTACCGGAGTCGTACCGGCCTATCTCTTTGCTGACTACTGATGTCAAAATTTTGGCAAAAGTGTTAGCAAATAGACTACTGAATATCATTCTGTCTTTAATACATCCGGATCAGTCTGGCTTTATGCCGTCCAAATCCACTGCGATCAACCTACGAAGACTTTTCCTTAATATGCAGGCGGCCCCGGGTGGTCCCACTGGTAAGGCTGTACTGTCTTTAGATGCTGCAAAAGCGTTTGATAGTGTTGAGTGGGGCTATCTGTGGGCTGTCCTGCAGCGAATGGGGTTTGGACCTAATTTCATATCCTGGGTTAAATTGCTTTATGTGGCTCCTACGGCACGCATTAGAGTGAATGGGGAACTCTCTGACAGTTTTAGGCTAGAAAGGGGGACGAGGCAAGGTTGTCCTCTGTCTCCCCTGTTATTTGCCATAGCCATTGAGCCATTGGCTGCTATCATTCGTCAGGATCCCGAGATTAGAGGGTTTAGATATCCAGGAAAGGAAGAAAAGCTTGCACTTTATGCGGACGATTTGCTCTTATTTCTTCAGGATGTGGGACTCTCAGGTACTAGGGTGATGCAGACTATTGAACGTTTCGGAAAATTTTCTGGGTTGACAATTAATTGGACAAAATCGGCATTAATGTTACTTTCTTCAACTGATAGTGGGCACGAGGTGGGGAGTTTTCCAGTTCCCCCTGTAAACTCCTTTAAGTATCTGGGAATATGGATCACCCCGTGATGTGTCTGAGTATAACAAAGTAAATTTGCTTCCCATGCTGGATAGCATGAGGAAGAAAATAGATACATGGGTCAAGTTACCTCTCTCGGTTATAGGGAGAGCTAATTTGGTGAAAATGATCCTTATGCCGCAGTTACTGTATGTACTCCATAATGCTCCGATTTGGGTTCCGAAATACCTGTTTCATAAAATGGAAAGCTTATTCAGGGAATTAATCTGGAAAAAGAAATCGTCAAGAATAGCCCTGGCGAAGCTGCAGTTGCCTAAGGAGGAGGGGGGGATTGCGGTGCCAGATCCATGGGTGTATTATCTAGCTGCACAATTGCAGCAGATGCAGGGGTGGAATTTGGAGGATGATCTTAGTCAGCAAGACTCAAGGAGGCAAATACTTCAGTTTCTTATACCTGAGAAACACTTGCTGCATGCTCTGGAATCGCATAGATGCAGATTACGCACCCCTGTTGTACCAACATTGCAATTGCTACATAAGATCTGGTGGTCAATTAAAGACCTCCTGGGAATAGTGGGATGCAGGAAATATACCCCTCTGTGGAGGAACCCCAAACTTTGGGAATTCTTCCAGTTAGAGGGGTTTGGGAGCTGGGAGCAGGCGGGGATTACCAGGGTTTGTCATCTATACCTGGAGGGACAACTTAAAACATTTCAACAACTACAGACGGAATATCACTTACCGCACAGAGTGTTCTATAAATATCTGCAGCTTCGCCATGCGGCACAGTGCCAGGAAAGAGAGGGCCCATTGACAATTGCGGGTATGTCTATAGTAGAGTCAGTAGTGCAGGCTAGAACGTCGCGTAAACTAATATCATGGACATATAGTACACTGTTGGATAAACACAGAAGTGATTTGCTTGCTGGTCTTAAAACTAAATGGGAAAAAGATGTGGGGCTACTAACGGAGGATCAGTGGAGAGATGTCTTAGGGCTGGTACCTGCTATTTCTTTGAGTGCCGCACATCGTCGCTCGCAGCTATTCTTATTGCATCGGGTGTATAAGACACCCTGGCTCATGTTTAAAATTGGGCTGAGGGCGGATTCTACTTGCCCGCGGTGTGCCGCCCCTGAGGCAGACTTGCTACATATGTTCTGGTCCTGTAGTAAACTGGAGCAATTTTGGGCTGCCGTATACGACCAACTGGAGGAATGTTTTGGTGTTAAAGTGCCACAGGTACCCCTGGTGGGGTTTTTGGGGTATGTAGAAGAGATGACGGTTACGACAGCTCAGAAAACTGCACTAGCTCGATTACTGTATGTCGCACGAAAATCCATCGCCAAATACTGGATACAACCAGATCCTCCCACGGTATCAGAGTGGATCCAAATGGCAAACCATATGATTCTAATGGAAAATGGAGTCCACACTAAACGAGGAACCCTAAAAAAATTCAGTCAACAATGGCAGGGATGGATGTCTGGGCCGGCTAGAATATCAAAGAGATTGACCAATATTTGGACAAAGATGGTTTTAAGAGGTCTAGGAGGATAGATGGGAGGTGAGACCGATCGGAGGGGGGAAGTGTTGTGATCATGCGGTGCGGGGGGGGGGGGGTGCGGGCGGGGGATAGGGTTGGGAGAGGGTGGGAAAGGGCTTTGGTAGCATGTGCCTTACCTATGAATAACAGTGTACATTCTGACAATGTTGAATCTATTTGTATGACGGATAATGGACAATGTGCACACATTTTCAGACAATTTATGCATTTGTTGCACTGTTTATTGTGTGTCTTGGTTTTCTTCTTGTAAAATCATAAAATTAATAAAAACTATCTGATTAAAAAAAAAAAAAAAAGCCTTCATGGAAACCATTGACCTCAGGACTTCTTTTCTTCCTTCAATGCACTTCACATTCTGGCTATTCTATTGGCTTCCCGCCCTGAAACTGAACCTTGAAATCCAGGAGCAAGTATACCCCCGTCAGGACCCTGCTATTTTCTGTTCTTGCATTTTCATTTCTCACTACCTGCCTTGCCAGAGACATAATTTTTTTTTATTTTTCCATTTACATAAGCTGTACGAAAGCTTGTTTTTAGTGGAACAAGTTGTACTTTTTAATGGTACCTAAGGTTCGGCGATATCAAAAATGTTCCCACTATAACGATATTAAGAAATTTAGCATAATAACGATATATATATTGCAATAAATACCTATTTAGAAGAAAAATACTTGGGACCACAAGAAGACATTATACTGTATGGGGCGGTGGGCCACAAGAAGACACAACGCCACAACTTATAGCCCCCATACAGTATAATTTCTCCTTGTTGCCCCCATAACATGTATACTGTATTCAATAGGGAGACATTATAATGTATGGGGCAACAAGGAGAAATTATACTGTATGGGGGCAACAAGGAGACATCATAATGTATGGGTCTTACACACTAAAATGTCTGTGATGACCACATACATTATAGTAATGGCTACTGTCTCTTTGTGGCCCCACTGTCTCACACCATGTAATAGGGCCTGGGCAAAGGGATTTAGAAATTAGTGGGCCTGCATTCAATCTGAATAAAATGCATATCAGATGCTGACTGAAAATACAGTTGTGTGCATGAGGCCCTAAAGACATATCTGAGAGGACATTACAGCGCTGCTAAACATACAGGGTAACACAACTCCACATATCTCTTACAGTGATGTCTTCTCTTATACAGACATTCTCTTTCCTCATATTCTCCATTCAGACCAGACCACTAGGATGATTTCTTCCAGCCGCTTCTTGTCTCTGCAGAGTTTGATACATAAACATATTAGATTCCTCACTTTTCCATCATCCTCCCCACCTAATGCCCCAATACTGTAATCTTGCTGCTACCCTCAATACTGTGCCGCTATGCTCTCCAATGCCCACAAACACTATACTGCAGAAATAATAGTGCCACATAGATAGTCCCCTCACCAATAGCTCAGACTGCTCTCAATAGTAATAGTGCCCCCTACAGTACTCCCAATAGCAACCCCAATAATAGTAATGTCCTTGATATTCTGCCCAATAATAATGCCCCCATAGTACCCGCATTATTAATAATGCCCCCATAGGGCAATAATTCTCCACCTATAGTGTCCCCATGTATATAATGAGCTTCCTCCATATTATAATGCGCCCATGTATAATGTCCCCCCAGTATAATGCCCCCACATATAATGCTCCCCCTTCTAGAATATTGCCCCCAAACATAATGCTCTCCTCCTCCAGAAAAATGACCCCACACATAATGCTCTCTCCTCCCCAGTATTTACCCCAGTAGTGCCACAGATATATAAAAAAAAAAGCATTATGCTCAACTGTGTGAATGCAATAAAATATCTGAACTTAATTATATGCCAGCTTAGGTACGTAGCAGAGACGTGACCTTTTCTTTGCTATATTTATATATGAGCACATGACCCATTCTCTATACCATGTCCGTTGTACAAGAATAGATGACTTAAAGGGGTTGTCCGGGTTCAGAGAAGAACCCGGACATACCTGCAATTTCACCCAGGCAGCCTGCCTGAAGAGGACATCGGAGCATCTCATGCTCCGATGCCCCCCCCTTGCCCTGCGCTAGATCGCGCAGGGCAAGGTCTCTTGTTTTGAAAATACTCGCTGCCGGGCGGGTACTTCCGCCCGGCAGTGAGTTCGGTGACGTCACCGGCCTTAATGGGCCGGCTTTAGCGCTGCCCTAGCCGTTTTACTGGCTAGGGCAGCGCTGAAGCCTGTCCATCAGCGCCGATGACGTCACCGACTCACTGCCGGGCGGAAGCCTCTGCCCGGCAGGGACCGGTACGTCACCGGAACCCGGCGAAATTCCTTTGCCCTGCGCTAATTAGCGCAGGGCAAAGGAGGGCATCGGAGCATAGGATGCTCCGATGCCCTCTTCAGGCGGGCTGCCTGGGTGAAATTGCAGGTATGTCCGGGTTCTTCTCTGAACCCGGACAACCCCTTTAAGGTTATGTAATGTATATGTATGGTAAAGACTCTGTTGTTATTTCCAGAATGTAAGGGGCGGAGCTTTCTGCTAGCCCAGGCTACTACACTATAAATAAAGCATTGTGGTGTCCCCTTTTAGGAGACTCTGTTCAAACACAACCATGTGTGTCTGCATCTGTCTTCTCCTGGCCGGGGTAATTACCACCGACCAGTAATTCTCCATAATGACCCATCAGGGGGAGAAACTCTTATATAAGATTTGGCACCCACAGACAATGAGGGGGCTCTAGATTAAGAGCAATAAAATACTGCAGCGTCAGTTCCTGGGGGCTCGTCCTGGATCCCAAATAGCAATGAAGGTGACAATCGATTGAGGACTGCGGCTAATAGGACAACAGGGAATTGCACTTTACATCGGTGAGTAAGACCTTCGATTCTTACTGTGCACTGTGCCTTCCCCCTTGTATTAGCTGCTGTCCAGGTATTGTCATCTTTTTGATTCTGTGGGATTTAAACACTCCATTGTCTGTGGGTTTGTATGAATGTCTAACAGTTAGGTAGCTGAATATGTGACTGCGTGATTGCTGTGTGACAGATACGGGAGCGCTTGAGTTGTGATCAATATTTACACACCCCTGAAAGGATTCCTTACTCATTTCCAAACGGCAGTGTCCGAGGATTACTGAGTTTCAAGGCTTCTTTTTAAGTGTGTAAAGATCATGACGCAAGTTGATCCTTGCAAGAAGTGACAGGAATCTGCCAGGTTCCTGCCTGCGAGTCGGGTTAGTTCCTTCGTGGTTCTGGACTGTGACCCATGTTAAGGGCGCACCCAGCCGGAGGAAAGATAGGATTTGTGTGAAAAAGGATTTCTGAAAGGATATAGGACAAGAAACACTTGGGAAGTTAATTAGAAATAGTGGTTATAGATCTATAGCGGTGTTCTATATACCAGGGGCCTGTGGTGGTTCAGGATATCATATTGTTAGAAGGGCTGCATATTCTGACTGTTTTGTGCTGGTGACTTATTTTGTGGCTGTTGATGTGGCTACTTCTGCTGTTCCTGGCAATTTGCGCAAATTGCAGTATTCAGGAACAGAGGGGTGAAGGACGCCTGAGCAGGTAATGCCATTAGGTGAACGGAAGGAAAGGCCACCTTCTGGAGTAGTCCTAAGGATGGGAGCGTCAGGGTCGAAAAGTGCCAGGCCAGCTCAAAATGTCCAAAATGGTGGACTGGGTGTCACAGCAGAGATAACATAGTAACATAGTAACATAGTTTGTAAGGCCGAAAAAAGACATCTGTCCATCCAGTTCAGCCTGTTTTCCTACAAGTTGATCCAGGGGAAGGCAAAAAACCCTGTGAGGTAGAAGCCAATTTTCCTCACTTTAGGGGGAAAAATTCCTTCCCGACTCCAGTCAGGCAATCGGAATAACTCCCTGGATCAACGACCCCTCTCTAGTAACTATAACCTGTAATATTATTACCCTCCAGAAATACATCCAGGCCCTTCTTGAACTCTCTTAGTGAACTTACCATCACCACCTCCTCAGGCAGAGAGTTCCATAGTCTCACTGCTCTTACCGTAAAGAATCCTCTTCTATGTTTATGTACAAACCTTCTTTCCTCCAGACGCAGAGGATGTCCCCTCGTCATGGTCACTGTCCTCGGGATAAATAGATGATGGGAGAGATCTCTGTACTGACCTCTGATATATTTATACATAGTTATTAGATCTCCCCTCAGTCGTCTTTTTTCTAAAGTGAATAACCCTAATTTTGATAATCTTTCTGGGTACTGTAGTCCACCCATTCCAGTTATTACTTTAGTTGCCCTCCTCTGAACCCTCTCCAGCTCTGCTATGTCTGCCTTGTTCACAGGAGCCCAGAACTGTACACAGTACTCCATGTGTGGTCTGACTAGTGATTTGTAAAGTGGCAGGACTATGTTCTCATCACGGGCATCTATGCCTCTTTTGATGCAACCCATTATCTTATTGGCCTTGGCAGCAGCTGTCTGACACTGGTTTCTGCAGCTTAGTTTGCTGTTCACTAAAATTCCTAGGTCCTTTTCCATGTCAGAGTTACCCAATGCTTTACCATTTAGTATGTACTGGTGACTTGCATTATTCCTTCCCATATGCATAACCTTACATTTGTCAGTGTTAAACCTCATCTGCCACTTTTCTGCCCAAGCCTCCAGTCTATCCAGATCCTGCTGTAGCAGTGCACTGTCCTCTTCTGTGTTAATTACTTTACACAGTTTAGTGTCATCTGCAAAAATTGATATTTTACTGTGCAAGCTTTCTACAAGATCATTAATAAATATATTGAAGAGAATAGGACCCAATACAGACCCCTGTGGTACCCCACTAGTGACAGTGACCCAATCTGAGTATGTACCGTTAATAACCACCCTCTGTTTTCTATCACTAAGCCAGTTACTTACCCACATACAGACATTTTCTCCCAGGCCAAGCATTCTCATTTTGTATACTAACCTTTTATGTGGTACAGTGTCAAACGCTTTGGAGAAGTCCAAATATACGACATCCATTGAGTCGCCGCGGTCAAGTCTAGAACTTACCTCCTCATAGAAACTGATTAAATTGGTTTGACATGACCGATCCCTCATGAAGCCATGCTGATATGGAGTTATTTGCTTATTTTCATTGAGGTACTCCAAGATAGCATCTCTCAGAAAACCTTCAAACAGTTTACCCACAACAGACGTTAAACTTACCGGCCTATAGTTTCCAGGCTCTGTTTTTGGACCCTTTTTGAATATTGGCACCACATTTGCTATGCGCCAATCCTGTGGAACACTCCCCGTCAGTATAGAGTCCTTAAATATCAGAAATAAGGGTCTGTCGATTACATTACTTAATTCTCTTAGGATACGGGGGTGTATGCCATCCGGTCCTGGTGATTTGTCTATTTTAATATTTTTAAGACGTTGCTGCACCTCTTCCTGGGTCAGAGAGGGCACTTTTAAAGGGGAATTTACTTTTATACTCTGCATTTCATCTGACATTTTATTTTCCTCAGTGAATACAGTGGAGAAAAAGTTATTTAGCAGCTTCGCTTTCTCCTCATCGCTCTCTGCTACTCCCCCCTCATTACTCTGTAAGGGGCCCACACCTTCAGGTTTATACTTTTTAGTATTTATATAATTGAAGAACATTTTAGGGTTAGTTTTACTCTCTTTGGCGATTAATCTCTCGGTCTCTAGTTTGGCTGTTTTTATGTGTCTTTTACATATTCTATTTTTTTCCTTATAGTTTTTCGATGCTTCCTCACTCCCCTCCTGTTTTAGTGATTTAAATGCTTTCTTTTTGTCATTTATTGCTTTCTTTACAGTTCTATTTATCCACATTGGTTTTTTCTTGTTTCTTATTATTTTATTCCTATATGGTATGTACCTCTCACAATTAGATATTAGGATGCTTTTAAAAATATCCCATTTTGTGGCTGTATTTTTATTTTTGAGGACTTTGTCCCAGTTAGTTAGGCCTATGGCCTCTCTTAGTTGGCTAAGTTTTGCTTTTTTGAAGTTTGGTATTTTTGTTCCTCCCTGAAGAAATGCTCTTTTGAATGACAATTGGAAGGTTATTATATTATGGTCACTGTTTCCCAGGTGTCCCCCGACCTGCACATCTGTTGTTCTGTCAGGTCTATTGGTTAATACTAAGTCCAGTATGGCCGTCCCTCTAGTGGGATCCTGAACCAGTTGGGAAAGGTAATTGTCTTTGGTTATTTCCAAGAACCTGTTTCCTTTATGAGATGTACAGGTTTCAGTTTCCCAGTCTATATCTGGGTAGTTGAAGTCCCCCATAATAACGACCTCATTATGATTTGCCGCCTCGTCTATTTCATTTAGAAGTAGATTTTCTGTGGTCTCTGATATATTGGGTGGTTTATAATAAACCCCTAGTAGTATTTTATTATTGTTTTTGGCTCCATTTATTTCTACCCACAGTGACTCCACATCTTCATGTCCCTCATTTATATCTTCCCGGAGTGTGGGCTTTAGGCATGACTTTACATAAAGGCAGACCCCTCCCCCTCTCCGGTTTTGACGATCCTTTCTAAAAAGATTGTAACCCTGTACGTTAACTGCCCAGTCATAGCTATCATCCAGCCATGTCTCAGTTACTCCCACTATGTCATAGTCCTCCTCACACATCACTAATTCCAGTTCACCAGTTTTATTAGCTAGGCTTCTGGCATTAGTGTACAAACAATTAAGAGGTTGGTGTATATTTCTTACCCTACACCTTTCCTGCTGATCTGTTCTAGTTCCTCCTTCCATTCCTCCCCCAGTTCCATTACCTTGCCCCAGGTCTCTATCTGCACTATCTTCCCCTCCTATTATGTAGTTACCCTCCCCCCCAGTCCCTAGTTTAAACACTCCTCCAGCCTTCTAGCCATCTTCTCCCCCAAAACAGCTGCCCCTTCCCCATTGAGGTGCAGCCCATCCCTACGGTAGAGCCTGTAGCCGACAGAGAAGTCGGCCCAGTTCTCCAGGAACCCAAACCCCTCCTTCCTACACCAGTTCTTGAGCCACTTGTTTACCTCCCTAATCTCCCGCTGCCTTTCTTGTGTGGCTCGTGGTACAGGCAGTATTTCGGAAAACACTACCTTGGAGGTCCTTGCCCTAAGCTTATGCCCTAGATCCCTAAAATCATTTTTAAGGACACTCCCCCTACCTCTAACTTTGTCATTGGTACCGATATGGACCATGACTGCTGGATCTTCTCCAGCCCCTCCCAGTAATCTGTCAACCCGATCCACGATGTGCCGAACTCGAGCGCCTGGAAGGCAGCACACCATCCGACGATCCCGGTCTTTGTGACAGATTGCCCTCTCTGTACCCCTAATAATGGAGTCGCCCACTACCAGCACCTGTCTGCCCTGCCCTGCTCTCCTGGCCCCCTGCTTACTGGAGCTGACATTCCCCTGACTGGCAGAGGAAGTGTCCGGCTGCAGCAGTGCTCTCCCTGAAGTAACATCCCCCTCATCTGCCAAACTTGCAAACTTGTTGGGGTGTGTCAGATCAGGGCTAGCCTCCCTGGCACTTTTCCCTCTAACTCGCTTTCTAACTGTTACCCAGCTAGCTACCTCACTTTCCTGTGCCTCCTCACTACCACCCTCCCCCGCATCTACCCCATAGAGTGCTTGCTCACTGAGCAGCAAACTCTTTTCCAAATTGTCAGTGCTTCTCAGCGTTGAAATTCGCCCACTTAGATACACGATGTGCGATTCCAAGCGGACAATTTGCTCACATTTTGAACAAATATATGCACCCTTAAACGGCTGTTCCAGGACTGCATACATTAGACAAGATGTGCACTGGACTGCGCTGTCAATGATGGAAGCCATTCTAATGGGGATTACACAAGCAAAAGCGAAAAAATACAATACAATGATATGGACAGACTTACTGTATTCCCTTTTAAAGTTCCCGAATCTGAAGTCACGCAATCTAAAGTCACACACTTAATTCAACCACACACTTAAAAGTCAAACACGCGAACGCTCAAACTCGCGTATTATCTCTGCTTTTATAAGTGGGAAATGCAAACCAGTCTTTTTTTTCCTCTGGATTCAAAGGACTGAACTGCCCACAAGACTGGCTATTTAACTTCTCCTAATTAGATAGCCACACCCTAATTACTCACCTGTGCAGCACCCTGGAGAAGGAAGAGAAAGAAAAGAAAAAAAAAATAGTGCAATCACGTTTACTCTTAGCTGCTATGCAATAAACCAGCAGCAACAACAGTAAGTCACAGTGTATAAGCAAGACTACACTGCTCTGCTCTGACTTGGTTCAGAGTACAATAAAGTCAGGCACAGCCACTCAACAATGCAACAAATAAATTAGCTCTCACAGATACTCCCTCACGCAATCTAAAGTCACACACTTAATTCAACCACACACTTAAAAGTCAAACACGCGAACGCTCAAACTCGCGTATTATCTCTGCTTTTATAAGTGGGAAATGCAAACCAGTCTTTTTTTTCCTCTGGATTCAAAGGACTGAACTGCCCACAAGACTGGCTATTTAACTTCTCCTAATTAGATAGCCACACCCTAATTACTCACCTGTGCAGCACCCTGGAGAAGGAAGAGAAAGAAAAGAAAAAAAAAATAGTGCAATCACGTTTACTCTTAGCTGCTATGCAATAAACCAGCAGCAACAACAGTAAGTCACAGTGTATAAGCAAGACTACACTGCTCTGCTCTGACTTGGTTCAGAGTACAATAAAGTCAGGCACAGCCACTCAACAATGCAACAAATAAATTAGCTCTCACAGATACTCCCTCACGCAATCTAAAGTCACACACTTAATTCAACCACACACTTAAAAGTCAAACACGCGAACGCTCAAACTCGCGTATTATCTCTGCTTTTATAAGTGGGAAATGCAAACCAGTCTTTTTTTTCCTCTGGATAGTTAAGAATCAATGTGGAGAAGAGGCAGGTAAAATACTACCTAATAACTAAAAGAGCTCAGATGCCTCCAGATGGACGCTTGAGCTTAAAAGTGTGGCAGAATTTCCTGAGAGATGAAGGCCCCTGGATTAGAAAGCAAGGAGTGAGTAATCCAATAGATGCGTGGATTAAAATATACGAGGAAATGAAGAAGCGAGACTATATTGAGGGTGTCAGGTGAATTCCAAAAAGGATGAGAATATAGCTGCCAAAGCTATAGAGCGACAGGTGGTAGACACAATTCTTAAAATAAACCCCCCGCCCTTGTCTTTAACACCTTTGACCTCAGCTGAAATTAACACCTTCAATTCCCTCTGCTCCCAAGTCTAACCTATATCCTGAAACTCCAATGAGTGAGAGTATGTTTGTTAACCCTTGATAGTTTTAACCCCTCTGAAGCTACTGGTTCCTCTGTGCCTCTTTCACCCCCTTATGCAGATAGAGATCTACGGCACATGTAAGGCTGGGAAGATGCAGAATTTGTCATCAGATTAAATATCTATGTGAGGACCAGCATTGTGTACAGTGTGGGTTTAGAATAATAGTGCAACAAATATGTACTATTTTAGGAGGCACATTGATTGCATAGTGGATACTGGCGCAAGCAGTTCCATATTGTCATCAGTTCCATCTGATTTTATGATAATAAGATGCCAGGTACTGGTCTCTCCGGTACAACAATTACTTTACAGGAACCTGTACCATTACCAAGTTAAACTTCGTGACACACAGGAGATAGTGACACAATTTTTGGTTTTAGAACCCAGTCCTATAAATCTGTTAGGAGCTGATGTCCTCTCAGCCATACAGGCTGTTATCCAGTATGGCTCAGATGGACAGATGACAGTCACTAGTCTACTAAATGATGATGTCTTGAAGGCAATGTGTGCAGTTCTGTATAGTAATTTACACCACAGCTTGGAATCTGTCAATGATGAATTATTAGCAGTGGTGCCTATATCCTTTTGGGCAGCAGACAAGACAGATGTTGGTCGTATGCCAGTAACCCCAGTCAAAGTAAAAGTACTTCCAGGGGGTGCTAACCTGAAATTGAAGCAATACCCACTTAGTTTACCTCAAATGCAAGGTGTAGACTTGCAAATTGACCACTATTTGAAGGTACTTTGTAAGTGTGTCCTTAAAGGGGTTCTCCAGGAAACTAAACTAAATAAAAAAAAGAAATATTATGTCATAGTAAAAGAATTTATAAGTACCTTTATTTATCAAAAGCAGCTTGTTTTCTCTAGGGAGCTATTATTGTGGGACCCTAAAATGGCTGCCATCAAGTAATTGCATCAGAACCACGTCCTAGAACGTCCAGTACACTCACTAGGACGGGCTGCGTCAACACCAGCAGCTCGAGACACTGTTCAGCCTGAGGTAGCAGCTACTTCCTGGTTGAGCTGACTTCTAGTGAAACGTGAACGCGCATATTGGAGCATGCGCACTGTGCTCAGCCAGTTCCGAGTGAAGAGGAAGGGAAACTGGAAACTGTATTTGCGATCCATCTCAGGCTGAAGCTGAAGTGGTAATTTTAAAAGGAAGGAATCTACTCTTATCACAGCTAGTGCTGTGACAGGAGTGAGGGAGGCCGGCTACATCGTGATAAATCAGTCTCTGCGGCAGAGTTTTCGGTTCAGTGCCGAAAAACACACACAATTAATTTATTAAATTAGCCTTTTTTATATATATATTTTTTTTTTTACTGGGAACATAAATTACTAGCTTACACAGCCAGCAGCTGACGATGTAGCCAGCCTCCCTCATTCCTGTCAGACTGACAGATCGCAGCACTGAGCCGAAAACTCTGCCGCAGAGACTGATTTATCACGATGTAGCCGGCCTCCCTCACTCCTGTCACAGCACTAGCTGTGATAAGAGTAGATTCCTTCCTTTTAAAATTACCACTTCAGCTTCAGCCTGAGACGGATCGCAAATACAGTTTCCAGTTTCCCTTCCTCTTCACTCGGAACTGGCTGAGCACAGTGCGCATGCTCCAATATGCGCGTTCACGTTTCACTAGAAGTCAGCTCAACCAGGAAGTAGCTGCTACCTCAGGCTAAACAGTGTCTCGAGCTGCTGGTGTTGACGCAGCCCGTCCTAGTGAGTGTACTGGACGTTCTAGGACGTGGTTCTGACGCAATTACTTGATGGCAGCCATTTTAGGGTCCCACAATAATAGCTCCCTAGAGAAAACAAGCTGCTTTTGATAAATAAAGGTACTTATGAATTCTTTTACTATGACATAATATTTCTTTTTTTTTATTTAGTTTAGTTTCCTGGAGAACCCCTTTAAAATACGCCTCTGTTCCTAATCAAGAAAAAGAAGGTCGAGGGTCAACCTGTAACTTATAGGATGGTTCATGACCTTAGGGGCATAAATGACATCACAGAAGCAGACACTCCAGTTGTCCCAAACCCCCACACTTGCTCTCAATACCTCCTACTGTTGTCTGGTTTACGGTGATTGATTTGGCAAAATGCATTCTTCTCTGTATCACTGGATGAGGAAAGTCAGCTGCTTTTTGCCCTCACCCATAATTATGAGCATCTTTGCTGGATCTTTCTCCCGCAGGGTGGGTAAAAGAAAAACTCGCCAAATTAGTACAATCAGGCATTACATTAGGTGCTTCAAGGATGGGCTCCTCGCCATGAAGACACTGTCCTACTTCAGTATGTTGATAACTTACTGTTCTGTTGTGACATAACTGAAGCATGTCAAGACAATTCTGTCTCTCTCATGTCTTATTTAGCTAAAAATGGGTGCAAAGCATCCAAGGACAAGCTTCAGTTGTATTTTTTTGGTCACTGTATCACTCAGGGGAAAAAGCATTTGTCCCGGGATCTTATCTTCTCCCCTCCCTAAGACTGCTAAACAACTTAGAACTTTCCTGGGACTTGTGGGGTATTGTAGAGAATGGATTCCCTCTGCATCCTCACTGATGCAACCCTTGTATGATGCCCTTACCCGGCAACCTTTTAGGCTTTCCCCCGAGCATGAGTGTAATTCAACAGCTTAAAGAAGCTATAGTTTCAGCCACTGCTTTAGGCCGATGGGCATGCTCATGGTGTTCTTAAACAGCTACATGGTGGAAAACACCAGCCAGTGGCATACTATTCTGGTAAGCTTGACCCTGTCATTAGGGGTTCCCCTTCATATATCAAGGCTATTGCAGTAGCTATTATGTTGAAGGATAAGGCTACTGATATAGTCCTTGATTACTTCTTGGTACTTATGGTGCCATATGCGGTCAATGAGATACTTAATTAGCCTCACACCAAACACGTCTGCCTCTAGACTCACTAAGTATGAAACCAGCCTCCTTACCTCTTCCAATCTCACTATCAAACGTTGTACTGTGTTGAACCCTGCTACATTGCTTCCACAGGGTTCAAGGAGGGAGGAAGAAGAAAGGCAGTTAAATGAGCAATGGCAGACATTTGAGAAGGAGTGTGACGAAGTACACACAGGAGTAGACAATGAGTTTCCCTATCAGTGGGAGGACTAATTCCCAGAACATCTGATCCCACAGTGTCCAGGGGAACAGCATGATTGTGTTGAACTGATGAAAACAGAGATGCAGACACTAGACAATGTAACAGAAGACCCCTTGACTAACCCAGATTTTAAGTTTTTTTGAAGGTGCTTTCAGGTACCACCATGAGGAGGATCTACAAGACCAGATACGCGATTTCCACCCTGACAGAGGTAATAAAGAAACAGCCACTCCCACCCTCTATGTCAGCACAAGAGGCGGAGTTGAAGGCACTCGCTGAGGTGTGTAAGCTGGCAAAAGGTAAAACTGAAAATATTTGCACAGATTCTAGGTATGCCTTTGGTATTGCACACGATTATGGCCCTATCTGGAAAAGCAGGGATTTTGGTGAGTCCACGGGAAAACCCATTAAGAATGCTGAAAGTGTGAAAGAACACTTCCCTCTCAGGTGCAGGCAAACACAAGAGAAAACACTCCTGAGGAAATAGATTGGCTGATGAGGTTGCGAAGGCTGCTGCCCTGCTCTTCCTCTCACCAGAGAAGGTTTTTATTATGACTTTTTGGGGTATAGCCCCTATAGATTTAGCCCTGTTATAAAAATTGCAGGAGCAGGCCCCACAAGCTGAAAAGAAGCAGTGGGAAGCCTTGGGTGCAGCCCAGAAAGATGGCATTTGGCAAACAGGAGTAAAATGGTGCCTGCCTAGGACCTTGTTTCCCATGATGGCTCAGTCGGTGCACAAGAAGGAATGTGTGAGATAGTGTCTAAGTGGTGGGTGGCCCCGGGATTCAGCTGTGCTGCTGCCAGATTTATGTAAGGCTTCATGATATGTGCCTGTCATAATCCTGCAAAAAAAGGGGGTCAGTCAGCACATCCAAAGTGCAGGTGCACGCTGCCATGGCTAGAGACACAAAGGAAAAAGACAAAACAGTGCAGCAGCACTCTGCAAACACAAATAATGTACATTAATGCCATAGTCATATAAAACATTTTGGTACTAATACTATGCTTATTTTGCAAAATTGAAAATCTTGGCAAATCATTTTGTACAAACTCAGGGAGTTCTGGTACCTGCATTCCTGGATTCAATGGAGGCCTTTAAGGCACCTAAAATGGCAAAGGCAGAGTGGACCCAGCATGCATGAGGAACCAGCACTCCCTGAGTTTTATGGTGGCCATTATGGCACATAACAGGTAGAAATTAGCGCTAGGTTCCCGTCTGAAAGAGAACGCCTTGACGTATGGCAGACGGGCTCAAATATTTTGTACAAAATGATTTGCCAAGATTCTCAATTTTGCAAAATAAGCATAGTATTAGTACCAAAATGTTTTATATGACTATGGCATTATTGTACATTATTTGTGTTTGCAGAGTGCTGCTGCACTGTTCCTGTCATAATCCTAGCAAGACTGTGCGAGTTGCAAAAAGGCATATGATTAGGGCAGCTTACCCATTTCAGCGACTGCAAATTGATTATATTCAACTGTCAAGGGTTGGTACGTATACGGATGTTTTAGTCTGTGTGGATCTCTTTTCAAGGTGGCCAGACAGGAAAATCATGGGTGGAGTGCCCCCCTTTAGCCTTATATTCAGTGCAAACAAATCTACTTTCTTTAAGTCACCCTAGGTGACTGTAACATGCACCCATTAGATTGCATCTTGTATTTTATAATGAATATATATCCATAAAAGAATACTCAATTCCGTATGTTTCAATGCAGTGCTGCCACCTGCCGGTCGGCATTGGAAAATACTAGTAATTATCCTGGAAGCTTTGTACAGGCTTGGGTCTATTACTAGAATGGGACACCTTCCCTGATCTCAGTGGTTTTAGCTCTCCTAGATTGAACACAGCATCTGATGGGTTATATGGCTGCGATTGGCATTATTGCCAATTGCAGATATTAGCTCCGGGGCTTTGCTATGTAAAACAGCAGAAACCCAGCCATTATGGTGCCCACTGTGCGTGTAAATGTATGACAGAGGTCCAGAAGGAGCTACAGAAGGCTCTTATCTGTTTCCATACAAGTTCAATTGTTGTGGCTTTTCACAACATCAGGTAAGCTTCTAATCACACTTTCATTTAATTCCATAATGGAATTGTGCTTCTTTTGTATACTAGAGAATCAGGAATGGATCGTAAAAGGAGAGAACGTATAAAGGACAAATATGAATTTTCTTTTTTGAATTCACTCCTGGTTTGGACTTCCAAAACTACATCAGGAAACCTGACCTTGTGGCCATACCCTTATAGTAAAAAAAAAAAAAAAAAATCCCATTCAATATTTTGTCATAAAGCCAGGGGAAATTTTCAAATCTGTTAGACGAGAGGCTGTTTGGGGTTTAATAACTTTCCCTACTCTAATGTCTTTCACGTTCAATCTTACGTGAGCGAAATGATGAGGAGATGGAGTGGTTTGTGTTGGCTTTCGTTTTGCAAATTTTTCCATTAATGTTACATGAAGCAAAAATACCTCAACGAAATTGAAAATGCTGTAATCCCAGCAGCTGTAGGAAACTACACATGCATAAAGTGTGCCCTGTCCTGCGAGAGCCGCCATCATCTGAAGGGAGAGATCCTGAAATATTCTACATGTGCATTACTCCATTGTATGGCTCCAGGGCTAAGAGACACTGGGGATACTCAGTGGAGAGAACCTGACAGATATTATCTTCATAAGACCACAGAAGCGAAAGGAACAAGGAGATTAAAGTGAATTAATAGAACTACGGATTCAAGTCTTTACTGGAGGAAAGAAGAAAATCAGAAAATGAATTCCTTTGTCGATGGTGCATTCTGTTGGCAGCTAATTTAAATTAATCCTTCAAGATAAAGAAGCCGTTCTTACAGGCGCGCTCCATCCTTCAGCTATATAAAGGCTCTTTATTGATCACAATAGAAATTATGAAAAAGTTAAATTTTAAATGTATAATGTGATCAATCCCTACTTCTTCAAAGAAGATTAAAATGTATTATTCTGTATTGAGTTCTATGAGGATATTTAAAGAACTGGTGAACTGTATCATACACTCCCAACAAGATTATACATTATTATATTATTGAAAAATACACTATACATTCCTTTTTTATGATTTGAAATAAAGACAACATAATATCAGTAACAACAATGCCTAATGGTGAAAGTTCCTCCCCACATGACTCTCAGGAATCATAAATGTTTTCTGTTTGTTTAGATTGTTCTATTACCTCTGGCGTAAAAGAATGGCGGAAGTTTATGGATATTTTTAGATATTTAAAGATGGTGCTCACTGGCAGGTTCCATAGCCATCAGGTTTCTGCTGTTTCATAAAGCAGACACCCATGTTTGCAATCGGTGATAATGGAATGGCTTCCCCACCCGAAGATCGGGGGAGCCGTTCATAGTCTGTTGAGGCTTCTATTCGCTTTTTTTTTTTTATCACTTCACCTACCGTATGAAAAAAAAATTGAATAAAAAGTGACCAAAAAGTCATAGACACCCCAAAATTGTATAACTAAAAACTACAGATTGTCCTTAAAAAAATTAGCTCCACAGCTCCGTAGACATAACTATTAAACAGTTATGGGGGTCAGAATAGGGCAATGAAAAGTTTTTATTTTTTTAAGTATTAAAACCTAAGAAAAACTATACATGCAGTATGTAGAATTGTCATAATCATACTGACCCAGAGAATAAAGATCATAGGTCAGTTTTTCCGCATAGGGAAACCCGTAGAAACAACACAGCGTGGAATTGTGTTTTTTTTTCCCAATTTCACTCTATTTGGAATTTTTTCCAGCTTCCCACTACATTGTATGAAATAGTAAATGGTGCCATTACAAAGTTCAACTTGTCCCACAAAAAACAAGCCCTCGTTTGTCTATGTGAATGGAAAAATAAAAAGTCATGGCTCTGGGAAAGAAGGGAGTGAAAAACGAAAATGCAAAAATGCTAAATTGTCAAGAGGTTGAAGGGGTTAATAACATAGTTTAAAATAGTTTATAAGGCCGCAAAAAGACATCTGTCCCTCTAGTTCAGCCTGTTTTCCTACAAGTTGATCCAGAGGAAGGCACTTTAGGGGAAAAAATTCCTTCCCGACTCCAATCAGGCAATCAGAATAACTCCCTGGATCAACGACCCATCTCTAGTAACTATAACCTGTAATATTATTACCCTCCAGAAATACATCCAGGCCCTTCTTGAACTCTTTTAGTAAACTTACCATCACCACCTCCTCAGGCAGAGAGTTCCATAGTCTCACTGCTCTTACCATAAAGAATCCTCTTCTATGTTTGTGTACAAACCTTCTTTCCTCCAGGCGCAGAGGATGTCCCCTCATCACAGTAACAGTCCTAGGGATAAATAGATCATGGGAGAGATCTCTGTACTGACCTCTGATATATTTATACATAGTTATTAGATCTCCCCTCAGTCGTCTTTTTTCTAAAGTGAATAACCCTAATTTTGATAATCTTTCTGGGTACTGTAGTCCACCCATTCCAGTTATTACTTTAGTTGCCCTCCTCTGAATCCTCTCCAGCTCTGCTATGTCTGCCTTGTTCACAGGAGCCTAGAACTGTACACAGTACTCTATGTGTGATCTGACAAGTGATTTGTAAAGTGGCAGGACTATGTTCTCATCACGGGCATCTATGCCCCTTTTGATGCAACCCATTATTTTATTGGCCTTGGCAGCAGCTGTCTGACACTGGTTTCTACAGCTTAGTTTGCTGTTCACTAAAATTCCTAGGTCCTTTTCCATGTCAGAGTTACCCAATGTTTTACCATTCAGTATGTACTGGTGACTTGCATTATTCCTTCCCATATGCATAACCTTACATTTGTCAGTGTTAAACCTCTTCTGCCACTTCTCTGCCCAAGCCTCCAATCTATCCAGATCCATCTGTAGCAGTGCACTGTCCTCTTCTGTGTTAATTACTTTACACAGTTTAGTGTCATCTGAAAACATTGATATTTTACTGTGCAAGCCTTCTACAATATCATTAAAGGGGTTCTCCGGGAATTAAGAAAATTAAAATACTTAAATATTATTTTATAATAAATATATTCACAAATACCTTTCATTAGTTATAATGGCTCGTTTTTTCTGGGGAGCAATCATCAGGGGAAACAAAATGGCCGCCTTCCTATTAGTACAAACAAAACCTGTCCTAATCACACAGAAGGAAATGTACCTTCACATTACTGAGCTATAGAGCTGCCTCATCCTCCTCTCTACTTTGCTTGTCAGGGATTATCATCCTGAATACAGGTGAATCTCTGTGGAAATGGAGATGATGAGGAGACATGAGAAGAGGTGGGGATGTGGCTAATGAGCAGCACTTGAATACAGTCTCCATTACCACAGTCTGTCCTGTTCATCCTCTCTGTACGTCATGTCCCCCTCATGAACTAAATTCCCCAGAGATTCAGCTAAAGTTCTTATCACCTGTATTCAGGATGATAATCCCTGACAAGTATGAGAGGAGGAAGAGGAGGCAGCTGTTTACCTCAGTGCTGTGAAGTAACTTGTCCTCATGTGCGATCCGGACAGGTTTTGTGTGAACTAATGTGACGGCGGCCATTTTGTTTTTCCTGATGATTGCTCCCTAGACAAAACGAGCCATTATAACTACTGAAAGGTATTTGAGAATATATTTATTATAAAGTAATATTTAAGTATTTTCATTTTCTTAATTCCCGGAGAACCCCTTTAATAAATATATTGAAGAGAATAGGGCCCAATACTGACCCCTTTGGTACCCCACTAGTGACAGTGACCCAATCTGAGAATATACAGTTAATAACCACCCTCTGTTTTCTATCAATGAGCCAGTTACTTACCCACATACAGACATTTTCTCCCAGTCCAAGCATTCTCATTTTATATACTAACCTTTTATGTGGTACCGTGTCAAATGCTTTGGAGAAGTCCAGATATACGACATCCATTGATTCGCCGCAGTCAAGTCTAGAACCTCCTCATAGAAACTGATTAAATTGGTTTGACATGACCGATCCCTCATGAAGCCATGCTGATATGGAGTTATTTGCTTATTTTCATTGAGGTACTCCAAGATAGCATGTCTTAGAAAACCCTCAAACAGTTTACCCACAACAGATGTTAAACTTACCGGCCTATAGTTCCCGGGCTCTGTTTTTGGACCCTTTTTGAATATTGGCAGTCCTTAAATATCAGAAATAAGGGTCTGGAGATGACATTACTTAATTCTCTTAGGATACGGGGGTGTATGCCATTCGGTCCTGGTGATTTGTCTATTTTAATCTTTTTAAGACGTCGATGTACTTCTTCCTGGGTCAGACAGGGCACTTTTAATGGGGAATTTACTTTTATATTCTGCATTTCATCTGACAGTTTATTTTCCTCAGTGAATACAGTGGAGAAAAAAATATTTAGTAGCTTTGCTTTCTCCTCAGTTGCTCTCTGCAACTCCCCCCTCATTACTCTGTAAGGGGCCGACACCTTCAGGTTTATACTTTTTACCATTTATATAATTAAAGAACATTTTAGGGTTAGTTTTACTCTCTTTGGCGATTAATCTCTCCGTCTCTAGTTTGGCTGGTTTTATTTGTCTTTTACATATCTATTTTTTTCCTTATAGTTTTTCAATGCTTCCTCGCCACCCTCCTGTTTTAGTGATTTAAATGCTTTCTTTTTGTCATTTATTGCTTTCTTTACAGTTCTATTTATTCACATTGTTTTTTTCTTGTTCCTTAACCTTTTATTCCCATAAGGTATGTACTTCTCACAATTAGAGATTAGGATGCTTTTAAAAATATTCCATTGTGTGGCTGTATTTTTATTTTTGAGGACTTTGTCCCAGTTAGTTAGGCCTATGGCCTCTCTTAGTTGACTAAGTTTTGCTTTTTTGAAGTTCGGTATTTTTGTTCCTGCCTGAAGAAACGCTCTTTTGAATGACAACCGGAAGGTTATTATTTTTATGGTCACTATTTCCCAGGTGTCCCCCAACCTGCACATCTGTTGTTCTGTCAGGTCTATTGGTTAATACTAAGTCCAGTATGGCCATCCCTCTAGTCGGGTCCTGAACCAGTTGGGAAAGGTAATTGTCTTTGGTTATTGCCAAGAACTTGTTTCCTTTATGAGATATACAGGTTTCAGTTTCCCAGTCTATATTTGGGTAGTTGAAATCCCCCATAATAACGACCTCATTATGATTTGCCACCTCGTTTATTTTGTTTAGAAGTAGATTTTCTGTGGACTCTGGTATATTGGGTGGTTTATAATAAACTCCTATTAGTATTTTATTATTGTTTTTGGCTCCATTTATTTCTACCCACAGTGACTCCACATGTTCATGTCCCTCACTTATATCTTCCCAGAGTGTGGGCTTTAGACAGGACTTTACATAAAGGCAGATCCCTCCCCCTCTATGGTTTTGGCGATCCTTTCTAAACAGACTGTAACCCTGTATGTTAACTGCCCAGTCATAGCTATCATACAGCCTTGTCTCAGTTACTCCCACTATGTCATAGTCCTCCTCACACCTCACTAATTCCAGTTCACCAGTTTTATTAGTTAGGCTTCTGGCATTAGTGTACATACAATTAAGAGGTTTATGTATATTTTTTACACCTTTTCTTCTGATCTGTTCTAGTTCCTCCTTCCATTCCTCCCCCAGTTCCATTACCTTGCTCCAAGTAATCTGTATTATCCTATAATGTAGTTACCCTCCCCCCCAGTCCCTAGTTTAAACACTCTCCCAGCCTTCTAGCCATCTTCTCCCCCAAAACAGCTGCCCCTTCCCCATTGAGGTGCAGCCCATCCCTACGGTAGAGCCTGTAGCTGACAGAGAAGTCGGCCCAGTTCTCCAAGAACCCAAACCCCTCCTTCCTACACCAGTTCTTGAGCCACTTGTTTACCTCCCTAATCTCCCGCTGCCTTGCTTGTGTGGCTCATGGTACAGGCAGTATTTTGGAAAACACTACTTTTGAGGTCCTTGCCCTAAGCTTATGCCCTAAATCCCTAAAATCATTTTTATGGACGCTCCACCTACCTCTAACTTTGTCATTGGTTCCGATATGGACCAAGACTGCTGGATCTTCTCCAGCCCCTCCCAGTAATCTGTCAACCCGATCCTCGATGTGCCGAACTCGAGCGCCAGTAAGGCAACACACCATTCGACGATCCCGGTCTTTGTGACAGATTGCCCTCTCTGTACCCCTAATAATTGAGTCTCCCACTACCAGCACCTGTCTGGCCTGCCCTGCTCTACTGCTTACTGGAGCTGACATTCCCCTGACTGGCAGAGGACGTGTCCGGCTGCAGCAGTGCTCTCCCTGAAGTGGCATCCCCCTCATCTGCCAAACTTGCAAACTGGTTGACGTGTGTCAGATCAGGGCTAACCTCCCTTGCACTTTTCACTCTACCCCGCTTTCTAACTGTTACCCAGCTAGCTACTGTACCTCACTGTTAAAGTAACCGACTCCATCTTGTCACAATTATTAATGTAGTTGACAACATCTCGTCTCTAAGCAAACTTTTCCAAACTGCTTAAGGAAATTCCAGTATATGGGAGGGAGGTGGTGGGCAAAAATACTGGTTTAGGTTGCCAAGTGTTAAAGGCGAGACCACACAAACCTCGTCCACACATTCCACCATAACCTGCTCGTTCTGTCTTGACATTAGGCTATCTGATGTAATCTGATTGGTCAGTGTCTTATATCATAAATCTTTGATTGGCTTTGTGTTTGTATATTTGTGTATAAATAAACACTGAGGAAGGGGAAACCCGGACTCTATTGTACACCAGCTCTGTGTGTGCTTGATGTCCCCCGGCCGGTGAATCGCTTGAACCTTGACAACTTCATTTTTGGTAGAGGAAGCTACTCTAACAGTATTTGGGGGCTCTTGTCCGGGATCCCTATCACACCTGCCTTGACTGAAGCAAGAAGTGAGCTCCCAAGAGGAAAGGAGAGACATAAAAACCGCGGTGAGTAAGCCCTTGTCTTACTGATTTCTCTCCTCCCCTCTCTGGGTAAGTTCTCTTTTCAGTCTGGGTGGGAAACGGGGAATCTCAGGGAACTTGTCAAGGTTCATTTGTCTGTCCTCATGTTATTTGTCATGTTTGAAAGGAAAGTGAATGACAGGAGCATTTCTGTTGTGATTCCAATACGTGGACCCAGAATAAAGACCGAGATAGCATCCAAACGGCATTGTCCGAGGTGTTCCCTCCGGCCCCTGATCTCTGGGTCCACTGAAATCAGATCAGAAGTTGATCCTTGCAGAAGTGACGGGTATCCACTCTGGCCCACGAGTCGGGATAGCCCTCCTGCAAGACTGATTTGTGACCGAGTGAGGCGCAAACAGCCAGGAGCGAGAGATAGGCAGTACAGGACTCAAGGTAGTGTGAGACTGCTGTGAGATGGTGCATGTGGAGTGAACACAGAACCCTGTCTTCCATGGAGTATGTGATTGAGTGATGAGAGACCCATTATGCTCATATATGTATAGATAAGCCCTGCGATTACTACGTGAAACAGACAATTAGCATAGACCTATGCATATCTGGTCAGTCGGTGGCTGTGTGGGACAGTGATATCTTTTTGTGAATATTCATGGTGGGCTGAGGGTGGCGGTGTGGTTGAACTCATCTCGGGACTCTCTTGGCGGTGGTGACTCGGTGGGGTACCATTGTAAGGCATACGGACCAGTGTTAAGGAATCCAGTCCTCCAAAAGGGGCAGGGAGGTCCCTAGGAAAATTGATCCCGCGAGTAGGCGTAGCTACCCTATCAGGAGGGGATCATGGGCTCACAAAATAGCAGAAGGACTCAGGTCAGTGAACTGAGGTAAATTCAGTCCCAGGGAGTGAATGCTATGGATTTTTGTGAGGGAACTTAAGTAATAGCAAAAAGACTCAGGTGGGTGAACTACAGGTAAGTAAGTCCCAGGGAGTAAATTCTATGGATCTTAAGGGAGGATTGGTAGTGGAAGGTATAAAGGAGGTGATAAAGAGGTGAAAATGACCAGGTGTTTGGATAAATTTTGTGGGTTCCAGTAGAAAGAAAGGAAAAGGATCGAAAAAGAAAAAAGTGAAGGATAAAGGTGAAAGCATTACTAGAGGTGTCTGAGTAAGCGAAGAGTAGAAGGGGTAAGAAGGTACAGGAGAGGTAATGTATGCGGTAGAGTAGTAAGACTCTGATGATGAGCACCTCGCTGCAGCCTGGGAGTCCAATTAACCTTCCCCAAATAATCGCAGTTCAACCACAGGCGCCGCCGTCTCTTTCTGCTCCCATTATATAACTTCTTCCAGTCACTGTCACACCACAGCCACCGATCAGCTACAATAGCCTGTCTTGAGAGCCAATTGCTCCAATCTAACCCTCCCCCCCCCTTACTATTTCCCAGCTATTCAGAGGTATCCCAATCTGCCATGCCTGCCGCCCTGTATCCTCCAGGGTTTCCCCACCCCCCACACACCCATCCTTCTGTAATAGTTGCAAATATAAGAAGGGACATACTCTCCCAGGCTAGCACCAAATATCTGTCTGCTGCAGGACTCACTGAGTATGAAGTAGCCTTTCTCACCCCTCCAAATATAACTATCAGTGCTGAGCAGTTCTGAACCCAGCTACATTACTTTCACTGGGTCCAGGGAGTCCAGGGAGAGGGGAGTGAAGAATGGGCAGAACGAATAGAAAACAAGTATGACAAGGGCAGAGATGTACAAATGAGATGTACAACTGGGGTGCTATAGGAGTCGGAAGAGGGGGGCACCACGAGAAATGTCCCGATTTAGTGACTCAGATGACATACATCATGGTTTTGAACAAATGAAACCAGAAACTAAAGGACTAGACAATGTGACAGATAGTCTAATATACCTAATGCAGATCTTGAGCTTTTTGTAGATCCCAGTACTACCCTGAAGGAGAACCACGGACAGGATTTGCTGTCACCACCTTACATGAAGTACTGCTCCAAGAACCACTTCCTGAGATGTCAGCACAGGCGGTGGAGTTGAAGGCACTCACTGCAGCGTGTATGATGGCGGAAGGACAGGTCACTAACATTCATTGACTCCGGGTATGTTTTTGGCATAGCGCATGATTATCAACCCATTTGGAAAAGTAGAAACTTTGCTGAATCCTCAGGTTAACACCGAAGAAAGCCCAATTGTTCAGGGCCTTGCAGTTGCCAACAAAGGTTGCTGTTATCAAAGTGTAGGTGCACAAGAAGGATACCTCTGCAGAAGCAAGGGAAAACTGCAGGGCTGATGAAGAAGCAAAGGCTGCCGCTCTACTTCTCCTTCCCATAATGGCAGAGTGCCACTTTACAGCAGCACTAAGGAAGGTGGATAAGTCATTGCTGGCCCAAATGCACAACTAGGCTTCCAATGAGGAAATGAGGGGATGGAAGGGAAAAGGGGCTGAGAAGAGGCAATAAGAAATCTCGGTAGTAAAGAACAAACTTTGCCTGCCCTGAGCCCTCTACCCCATGATGACGGGTAAAGGAAGCCGTGTTGAGTTTAATAGGTCATTTCTAGATTGCCCCGGGATTCAGCAATGTGGCTACTTGCTTTGTTCAGGCCTGCCTGATCTGCGCTCTGCCATAACACTGGAAAGGTGATTAGGGTTCCTCTAAGCTCACCAAAAACCATCATACCCGTTCCAGTGACTGCAGACAGATTTCATCCATCTACCAAAGGTGGGACAGTATGAGTTTGTGCTTGTCTGTGTGGATCTCTTCTCAGGCTGGCAAGAAGCATGGTCTGTTATCAAGGTGACTGCAAAACCATGTCCAAGAAGCTCCTCTACTGGTATGTAGGTATGGTAAACTATACAAAGTGATAGAGAGACACACCTCCCAGCAGTAGGACAGGACATACTAGGAGCATTAGAGACAGAACAGGCTCACACACCTTATATCATCCAAGCTGAAGCTCAAGATTCAGAAGGCAGTGGCAGAGAATAAAAAACCCTGGACTGAATGTCTCCCTATTGCACCCTGCAACAGGAACTGATCCATATATATATATGTCACAGAGTACAGTGATCCCTCAATATACATTGGCCACAGGATACAATATTTTCAACATACAGTGGTCTTTTCTGACCCATTGTAAGTTGAAACTAGACTCAACATACAATGTCTCAGACTGAGATCCAACCAATCAAGGCCTATTCCCTGGTAAAATATCTGTATTAGTTATCAGTTATTCTTGACTGTTATATGGAAGGACTTGTTTTATCCCTTAGTTATCTGCTTATTTTTCTGAAATCTTCCTTTTCTCTTATCTTCGATGACATTTTGGGGCTTTGGAACCAATTACTCAACTTACAATGGTTTCAACATACAATGGTCGTCCTGGATCCAGTTGATATTGTAACTTGAGGACCTCTGTAGATGTTTCTTTTCTAGATCCTTGTTATTTACCCCAGCACCATTACCCAAAGTATTCTGTGTGTGTATTAGTGTCTATGCATTGACCTCACAGCACTCATCAGCCTTGCTATGGGGACATTTCTTGTTATTGTTTATTGTTATTTTTGTATGTTTTATAAAATGTGTATTGTGTATTACCAACAAAATCATCTCACCTAATCATGTCCATGTGTTTTCCTCGAGGCCCATAAATAATTACAACGAAATAGTTCTGAAAGGTCTACAGCTCACTCAACCTATGCACAAGCCAATCATCCCCACTCCCTTCACCCAGAACAACAACAGAAGACGCCCTGTGTGTGACGGATGGAACCTGAACATTCTAGATATTTGTGTCTATTGCAAAAACCCCTCGTTATCATCGCCCAGTTAGTGGTAGGAAGAATAAGGTATAACTAGGGCAGGGCAAGGTTGCAGAGGTTCCAGAGTCCCACCATCAGGGGCTGCTGGGATCATAGGGGTAGAATATCACAGAAGGGACAGATAGAATGTCTTAAGAGTTTGTAAAAAAAAAGAGGGGAATTGTTGTTGGAAAAGTTGTTGGAAAAGCAACCAACTCCATATTGTCACAATTATTAATGTAGCTGACTCCATCTCGTCTCTAAGCAAACTTTTCCAAACTGCTTAAGGAAATTCCAGTATATGGGAGGGAGGTGGTGGGCAACAATACTGATTTAGGTTGCCAAGGGCTAAAGGCGAGACCACACAAACCTCGTCCACACATTCCCCCATAACCTGCTCATTCTGTCCTGTTTCCCAAGCCTCCTCACTACCACCCTCCCCCACATCTACCCCTTAGAGTGCTTGCTCAGTGAGCAGCAAACTCTTCCAAATTGTTAGTGCTTCTCAGTGTTGAACTTTGCCCGGTTAGATACATGATGTGCAATTCCAATTTGCTCACATTTGAACAAAGATATGCACCCTTAAACGGCTGTTCCAGGACTGCATACATCAGACAAGTGTGCACTGGACTGCGCTGTCAATAATGGAAGACATACTAATGGGGATTACACAAAAAAAAAGAGAAAAAAAAACACAATACAGTGATATGAAACCGACTTACTGTAGTCCCCTTTTAAAGTCCCCGAATCTGAAGTCACGTAATCTAAAGTCACACAATTCAAACACGTACTTAAAAAACAAACACGCGATCGCTCAAACTCACGTTGTGTCTCTGCTTTTATAAATGCAACACTCAAACCAGTCTGCGTTTTTTCCTCTGGATTCAAAGGATAATCTCAGAGGATAAAGTGACTTTTAGTCAAGAGCCCTCCATCATGAGAGAGCAAGACAGATGACTGTCTTAGGGCTCATGCACATGGCTGTATTCATATTTTGGACCACAAAAAACAATCCACAAAATGTGAATACTGTCCATTGTGCATTCCTTATTTTTCTCATTTCCTTCAATAGAAAAGACAATTATTGTCAGCAAATATGGACAAGAATAAGATCTTCTTTGTCACTGGAAGTATGGCCAGCCAATTCCATAAAAATATAGATGTGAACGTCTCTACTCTAGGGAGCACCTACCTAAGGATTGCCAATGTGATTGACTGTTACAGCCAGAGCCACTACAGCTCCCATCCTCCGCTCTGCTCCACCATCTAGGCCACAGTCACCACTCTCATCCTGCACCTCCCATTCGGGCCGCTGTAGATGATGCTAAAAATAAAGCAAAAGTCCCATGCATCTATGCCATAATACTCACTGCAGGTGCCCCTATGGAAATGTAAAAGAAGATAAAAAGCAATCAGTTTATTCAGATACTCGGTAAAAGGATATAAATCAGAAAATCATTAAAATATGAATCCGTGAACTGTTTTTGTTCAGTAATTGAAGTGCATCAACTTAAATGTCACATGGGATATGATGCCTAATAGAATAAAATATTATTTGCATGCTCTGTCTGAACCCGGCCATAGGTTCATTTTTCTTATTTAGCAGGAGTGTGGGAGAAGATCCTAGAACTGCAGTCCTGTAGTTTAAATAAAAACGGTGTAGAAACCAGATCCAATGTACAATAATAGGGTTTTATTTGTTATAATATTAAATGTACAAGTATTATATAGAGTACTCTATACTTTCCGGGATGTGTTGATTTTATCCCCTTCTATTTTTCCTGATTTATCCCTATTTTACATGGCATGACAGCAGTGGCGTACATAGAGAAGTAAGGGCCCCCTTTCAATGGGCCATTTTTCCACTGCACATTTGCTAAAAGTTGTTCATTTAGAGGGTAGAGTCCTGACCAAGTTTTCACCTCCAGTAGAAGAGGAGATGATCCCAACTGGGCCCCCACTTGCCCAGGGCCAGATAGGAGTCGCAGGGTCTGCCGCTATGGTAGTTATGCCCCTGTATGACAGTCAGTAAAGGTGCAACTGACAAGCATAGTCTTCACTGAACAGGGTAGAGCTGCTCTTTAACATTCGCACATAAACATTTGACATGGTATTAATCCTAAACCCATAATTAAAGAGGTTGTACGGGCTTTTAATACTGATGACCTATCCTCAGGATAGTTACTTGGAGTGGGTGCTTGGACGGCACTGCGGTACTGAGTTCAGCGGTGCTCGCGTCAAGGAGGGACACTCCTCTATTATCAGTATACAATCAGACCGGTACTTCACTTGTAGTTTTTCTAGATGCTTTTATTGTCACATATAAACATTAGTGTGACACGTTTCGGCTATATTAGCCTTCCTCAGACATTTACAGAATCACATGTCTCAAGGTTTAAATAGCCCGACAAGTCGGGCGTGACATCACATTGCCATAGTTACAAGTAAACAAACAAGTGGGATGGTGCAAACAACGCTGATTATTAGGTTATATGCTCAAATAATATATACAATATGGATATATATCCATTAATCAATGTTAATAATGACTTAGGTAGCTTTGTTTAGGTATACTTTTACTAACTCACTAGTACTTCACGGTTGTTCACCCTGTTAATAGGATGTTATTCTCTTGTTCTATTAGAGAACTGTCTTTATTTCTGTAGAAGAAGATATGAAAGAAATTTATTAGACATATATTCCAGCAGACAGTCATGTCTTTAAAGTGTGAATCCAGTAAGCCTCTCTTTTGAGCAGTAGCTGATTTCTATTCCCTCCCCTCCGTGCACGCGGACATCACCATCTTTCTCCGATGAATACCTTTGCCTACAGTGAGGACCAAGCGCGGGCGATCGTATCACAAGTGACCGCACCATCGGACTTTCTGAAGATCCCACCAAGCGAATATAGAAGCCGGAGTTGGGAGAAGGAAGCAAGGCGCTTAATCTCACTGGAACTACACGCTGCAACCCTAGCAGAGTATCACCGTGCACAGAGGATTCCATGGGGTTTGAGCAGGACGCCACTACAGGAGGAACAGAAGCATCGATGAAGACCCGCTCACAGGTACAGGAGAGACACTAGTAATTAATATATCTTCAAAACCTTTGACTACTGTACAAATGAACATTTTACAAAAGGGTTTATCTTTCAGACCAACATGCGGGCTTGATACTTTTGCTCTGGATATGGACTTACAGAGGTTTTTCCGTAATGTACGCCTGAAGGCACAATTTTCTACCTCTGCACACATGTCCAATAGTGATGAGATAGTGGCAAGTGATAAATTAACTTTAAAACAGTTTGGTTTGAGAACAAAAAGTACATATATGCCACCTAAATCCCACCATCCTGTTGAGACATTTGTTCAGTTGGTAAAAAGAGATGTACAAGATCTGTTTGACTCTATGCGGGTAGATAAATTACATGTAAAAAGTAATTTAACCAATGAGGAAAAGGTGGCTTTAAACAGCTTCATGGAAGACACATCTGTGGTTTTCAAACCCGCAGATAAAGGGGGAGCCCTTGTGATATTAGACAAAAAATATTATGTAGAAGAAATTCTACAACAACTTGCAGACACCACTACCTACATTCCACTGAACACGGACCCAGTATGGCAAATCAAACATCAATTAGAAAACATCATTAGGGAACATGATAAAATAATTGATGACAAACTAGCAGAATTCCTGATCAACCAACACCCAGTGACCCCCGTTTTCTACACACTCCCCAAAATCCATAAAAACATGCAATATCCCCCTGGCCGCCCAATTGTTGCATCGTTTGATTCTATCCTATCCCCTCCAGCTATACTACTTGAAAAAATATTAACACCTTTAACAAAAAAAGTCACGTTCCTTTTTACTAGACACAGGGCATTTTTTAGAAGAAATTAAAACAATCAATGCAACACATGAATGTATACTTGTCACACTGGATGCATGTAGTCTGTACACATCGATAGAACACTCTAAGGGTATTCGGGCCACAAAATGGATGTTGGACCAGAGTGCTTATAGTGAAGAAGTGAAAACCCTTTTCCTGAAATTACTCACATTAGTACTAGAAAAAAATTATTTCCTCTTTCAAGATACCTACTACCAGCAGCAACACGGGACCGCGATGGGCGCGAATGTCGCACCGCCGTACGCAAATAGCTATATGACATGGTTTGAGGAGAAACATATATATAATAATGACCTTTTTCAAAATTATTGTATCTTTTGGCGTCGATTTATCGACGATATATTTTGCGCTCTATCTTTGTGCTCTATCTTAACTCCATCTGGAAAGAACTACAGTTTACCCTGAACCATTCATTGGACAGAATCAATTTTCTGGACACATGGGTCATCAAAAATGCGGACAACACATTAAATACTGACCTATATGTGAAGTCAACAGATAGGAATAGTCTCTTGATATATAGCAGCAATCATCCTAATAACACCAAAACATCTCTTCCTTATTCACAATTTCAAAGGATTAGAAAAATTGTGTCTAATCCAGAACAACAACAAGTAAGATTAGATGAGATGACAAACAAATTCCAACAAAGAGGCTATCCTACCACGGTCTTGAAAGAACAAAGAACACGTACTACCACCACTACAACAGAGAACAAAAAAACCAACAGACTCCCATTTGTTACCAAATATCACCCTTTCATCAACAAATTAAGAAACATCCTGTATAAACATATATATACTATATATATATATACTATCCAAATCCTATCCAAACACTGAAGAATTAAACAACCGCCCCATGATAAGTTATAAAAGAAACCAAAATGTTAGAGATAAAATAGTGAGAGCGGATATAGGGAGCAACAAAAGAACAATCAGACAACATTAATCACTGGAAAAGGAGGCACATTCCCCTGCTTGAATTGTATACAGTGCTCGAGTGTCATTCAAAAGAGCGTTTCTTCAGGGAGGAACAAAAATACCAAACTTCAAAAAAGCAAAATTTAGCCAACTAAGAGAGGCCATAGGCCTAACTAACTGGGACAAAGTCCTCAAAAATAAAAATACAGCCACAAAATGGGATATTTTTAAAAGCATCCTAATATCTAATTGTGAGAGGTACATACCATATAGGAATAAAATAATAAGAAACAAGAAAAAAACAATGTGGATAAATAGAACTGTAAAGAAAGCAATAAATGACAAAAAGAAAGCATTTAAATCACTAAAACAGGAGAGGAGTGAGGAAGCATTGAAAAACTATAAGGAAAAAAATAGAATATGTAAAAGACACATAAAATCGCCAAAGAGAGTAAAACTAACCCTAAAATGTTCTTCAATTATATAAATACTAAAAAGTATAAACCTGAAGGTGTCGGCCCCTTACAGAGTAATGAGGGGGGAGTAGCAGAGAGCGATGAGGAGAAAGCAAAGCTACTAAATAACTTTTTCTCCACTGTATCCACTGAGGAAAATAAAATGTCAGATGAAATGCAGAGTATAAAAGTAAATTCCCCTTTAAAAGTGTCCTCTCTGACCCAGGAAGAGGTGCAGCAACGTCTTAAAAATATTAAAATAGACAAATCACCAGGACCGGATGGCATACACTCCCGTATCCTAAGAGAATTAAGTAATGTAATCGACAGACCCTTATTTCTGATATTTAAGGACTCTATACTGACGGGGAGTGTTCCACAGGATTGGCACATAGCAAATGTGGTGCCAATATTCAAAAAGGGTCCAAAAACAGAGCCTGGAAACTATAGGCCGGTAAGTTTAACTTCTGTTGTGGGTAAACTGTTTGAAGGTTTTCTGAGAGATGCTATCTTGGAGTACCTCAGTGAAAATAAGCAAATAACTCCATATCAGCATGGCTTCATGAGGGATCGGTCATGTCAAACCAATTTAATCAGTTTCTTTGAGGAGGTAAGTTCTAGACTTGACCGCGGCGACTCAATGGATGTCGTATATTTAAAAGAATATGTAAAAGACACATAAAATCGCCAAAGAGAGTAAAACTAACCCTAAAATGTTCTTCAATTATATAAATACTAAAAAGTATAAACCTGAAGGTGTCGGCCCCTTACAGAGTAATGAGGGGGGAGTAGCAGAGAGCGATGAGGAGAAAGCGAAGCTACTAAATAACTTTTTCTCCACTGTATTCACTGAGGAAAATAAAATGTCAGATGAAATGCAGAGTATAAAAGTAAATTCCCCTTTAAAAGTGTCCTCTCTGACCCAGGAAGAGGTGCAGCAACGTCTTAAAAATATTAAAATAGACAAATCACCAGGACCGGATGGCATACACCCCCGTATCCTAAGAGAATTAAGTAATGTAATCGACAGACCCTTATTTCTGATATTTAAGGACTCTATACTGACGGGGAGTGTTCCACAGGATTGGCGCATAGCAAATGTGGTGCCAATATTCAAAAAGGGTCCAAAAACAGAGCCTGGAAACTATAGGCCGGTAAGTTTAACTTCTGTTGTGGGTAAACTGTTTGAAGGTTTTCTAAGAGATGCTATCTTGGAGTACCTCAATGAAAATAAGCAAATAACTCCATATCAGCATGGCTTCATGAGGGATCGGTCATGTCAAACCAATTTAATCAGTTTCTATGAGGAGGTAAGTTCTAGACTTGACCGCGGCGACTCAATGGATGTCGTATATTTGGACTTCTCCAAAGCGTTTGACACGGTACCACATAAAAGGTTAGTATACAAAATGAGAATGCTTGGCCTGGGAGAAAATGTCTGTATGTGGGTAAGTAACTGGCTTAGTGATAGAAAACAGAGGGTGGTTATTAACGGTACATACTCAGATTGGGTCACTGTCACTAGTGGGGTACCACAGGGGTCTGTATTGGGTCCTATTCTCTTCAATATATTTATTAATGATCTTGTAGAAAGCTTGCACAGTAAAATATCAATTTTTGCAGATGACACTAAACTGTGTAAAGTAATTAACACAGAGGAGGACAGTGCACTGCTACAGCAGGATCTGGATAGACTGGAGGCTTGGGCAGAAAAGTGGCAGATGAGGTTTAACACTGACAAATGTAAGGTTATGCATATGGGAAGGAATAATGCAAGTCACCAGTACATACTAAATGGTAAAGCATTGGGTAACTCTGACATGGAAAAGGACCTAGGAATTTTAGTGAACAGCAAACTAAGCTGCAGAAACCAGTGTCAGACAGCTGCTGCCAAGGCCAATAAGATAATGGGTTGCATCAAAAGAGGCATAGATGCCCGTGATGAGAACATAGTCCTGCCACTTTACAAATCACTAGTCAGACCACACATGGAGTACTGTGTACAGTTCTGGGCTCCTGTGAACAAGGCAGACATAGCAGAGCTGGAGACGGTTCAGAGGAGGGCAACTAAAGTAATAACTGGAATGGGTGGACTACAGTACCCAGAAAGATTATCAAAATTAGGGTTATTCACGTTAGAAAAAAGACGACTGAGGGGAGATCTAATAACTATGTAAAAATATATCAGAGGTCAGTACAGAGATCTCTCCCATCATCTATTTATCCCGAGGACTGTGACTGTGATGAGGGGACATCCTCTGCGTCTGGAGGAAAGAAGGTTTGTACATAAACATAGAAGAGGATTCTTTACGGTAAGAGCAGTGAGACTATGGAACTCTCTGCCTGAGGAGGTGGTGATGGTAAGTTCACTAAGAGAGTTCAAGAAGGGCCTGGATGTATTTCTGGAGGGTAATAATATTACAGGTTATAGTTACTAGAGATGGGTCGTTGATCCAGGGAGTTATTCTGATTGCCTGACTGGAGTCGGGAAGGAATTGTTCCCACTAAAGTGAGGAAAATTGGCTTCTACCTCACAGGGTTTTTTTTTTGCCTTCCCCTGGATCAACTTGTAGGAAAACAGGCCGAACTGGATGGACAGATGTCTTTTTTCGGCCTTACAAACTATGTTACTATGTTACTATGTAATAAGAGGACAATATTTTTCCCACCCTCACACAGGTGAACAATACCCAGTACGTGGATATTTCACCTGTGACAGTACCTACATTATCTATCTTCTGAAATGCCCATGTGGGCTTCTCTATGTAGGTGAAACTTCCATGCGCATGAAAGATCAATTTAGCAAACATAAATCGACAATACGCACCAAAAATCTACTATTACCTATACCTTTCCATTTCCATCAAAAGAAACACAATATATCTCAGTTACGCTTTCAAATAATCGAACATGTACCACAACCACGGAGGGGAGGGAATAGAAATCAGCTACTGCTCAAAAGAGAGGCTTACTGGATTCACACTTTAAAGACAGTAGAACCTTGGGGTCTCAACAGAGAGTATGAGATAAATAGTCTTTCATGACTGTCTGCTGGAATATATGTCTAATAAATTTCTTTCATATCTTCTTCTACAGAAATAAAGACAGTTCTCTAATAGAACAAGAGAATAACATCCTATTAACAGGGTGAACAACCGTGAAGTACTAGTGAGTTAGTAAAAGTATACCTAAACAAAGCTACCTAAGTCATTATTAACATTGATTAATGGATATATATCCATATTGTATATATTATTTGAGCATATAACCTAATAATCAGCGTTGTTTGCACCATCCCACTTGTTTGTTTACTTGTAACTATGGCAATGTGATGTCACGCCCGACTTGTCGGGCTATTTAAACCTTGAGACATGTGATTCTGTAAATGTCTGAGGAAGGCTAATATAGCCGAAAAGCGTCACACTAATGTATATACGTGACAATAAAAGCATCTAGAAAAACTACAAGCGAAGTGTCGGTCTGATTGTATACTATCCTCAGGATAGGTCATCAATATCAGATCGGTGGGGGTCCGACACCCGGCACCCCCGCCAATCAACTGTACGGGGAGATGACGCACACAGTGCGGATAGGTCATCAGTATTAAAAACCCGGATAACCTCTTTAAGTACATTCTGCTCAAAACCATACAGCATTAACCATGCAGCTGCAATAAACATTAATATTGGATGCACCATTAGGTAAAGTTTTGCCTGTGACAGCAGCTACAACATTTTTTGGCTGAGGAGTGAGTATTCAGATAGACTAGTCTGAAAAATTCTAATATGAGACATGCATTCAGGAGATCACACATTCAAGTCCTCTAAGGGGACTAAAAATTACAATGCATTTTTTTGTAATTTTTAAGTTAAAAAATATATATATTAAAAATTCAAATCATCCCATCTTCCCAGTTTTACATATAGAAATAACCAAAATATAAATGTGAGATATATATATATTTATTTATTTATTTATTTACTAGCTGAAGGACCCGGCTTCGCCCGGGTATATTTAAATTAATTTACTGTTTGTGTGTGTGTGTCGTTAAAAGATATCGAGAGTTACGTCTACAGTGCCCGCCCCTTTTACAGTGACCTCTACAGCAGCCTGCCCCTTTAACAGTGACCTCTACAGCGGCCAGCCCCTTTAACAGTGACCTCTACAGAGGCCCGCCCCTTTAACAGTGACCTCTACAGCGGCCCTCCCCTTTAACAGTGACCTCTACCGTAGCCCACCCCTTTAACAGTGACCTTTACAGCAGCCCACCCCTTTAACAGTGACCTATACAGCAGCCCACCCCTTTAACAGTGACCTCTACAGAAGCCCATCCCTTTAACAGTGACCTTTACAGCAGCCAGCCCCTTTAACAGTAACCTCTACAGTAGCCCGCCCCTTTAACAGTAACCTCTACAGCCGCCCGCCCCTTTAACAGTGACCTCTACAGCTGCCAACTCCTTTAACAGTGAACTCTACAGCAGCCCACCCCTTTAACAGTGACCTCTACAGCAGCCCGCCCCTTTAACAGTGACCTCTACAGCAGCCCGCCCCTTTAACAGTGACCTCTACAGCAGCCCGCCCCTTTAACAGTGACCTCTACAGCAGCTAGAGTGGCCACTGTCTTCACCCCAGAAAGCCAGACCTCACTGGCCATTCCCCCAAACGTATAAACCCCCCCCCCAGTTCCCATGAAGACACACCACTATACATGAGGCCATGCCCCCCTGGCTCCGTGAAGACACGGAGGAGAAGCGTGGACATCCCTGTGTCTGTCCAGGCACTGTGTCGGACGGAGAACAGGTAGCCAGAAAACTGGACTGTCCAGCCTAAAGCCAGACACCTGGCCACCCTAACATCAGCCTGGCCCTAGGGTGGCCAGAGGTCTTGTTTTAGGCTGGACAGTCTGGCTTTCAGACTCCCTGTCCTCTGTCATGCGCAGGGCCTGGATGGACACAGCAGCAGCACTCTCAGCAGCAGCACTGTGCAGTCTGAGCAATGAGCTGCAGGGAGAAAGTCACCCTCCCCCCACCCCTGCAGCTGACAGAAGGTGATTTTTACCTATATTTTTAATCCCAGTCAAATGCGGCATGGAAGGGGCGTGGCCTGACTGAGTTAGGAGCGTGACTTCGTGGGATTTGGGGGTGGTGCTTTTAAGTCCTTCTTTTGACTGTGGCCTGAATTACAGGTCGATGCCATAGTAATTTAGGAGGAAGGTGGGTAGCAGTGGAAGAAAACATCTTTTATTACTACTGAACGGTAAATATGTGAAATTTACATTATATGAGGTAATGATTGATGATGAGTTAGTCTAAAACATAAGTTATAGTTATGGTAACCGGAATACCTCTTTACCATTGTCATCCACAGTGCTCTGCCTGCAGACCTACACCAGTGAACTGGCTAGGTTGTCATAGAAACCTGGTGTGTGCCTGTGAGCTACATACACATACACACACACATACACTCAGCTTTATATATTTGATTTTTTTGTTTTGAAGTGTTTTTCTGTTTTGTTTTATTACACCCTGAAATTAAAATGGATTTTTGGGAGATGTACCTTTTTGATTTACACAACCTGCCTATCACATTGAAGTTTCTACATAGCCCATTAAAGTCTATAGAGAGGGGAAGAGAAAGAAGGAGAATGAGCTGCTGATACAGACAGAGAGCAGCAAGAGACCAGTCGCAGCTGCAGCCACTACTGAGTGATTTATCTTTCCCCAGAGATGCATTATCAGGTGACATATCATGGATTGTGATAAATCACACAGTACATGCTGCAGTCACGCTCGGTCTCTCTGTCCTTTACCCACTGATCTCCCCCACGTACCGACTTCTGTGTACAGATTTCTTCAGGCAGGTCAGAGACGGTGATCAGGACAGGACAAATAACTGTAGAAACAGGTTTTTCTTTACAAAATATACTGTATATTACAGAAATTACTATTTTCACTTATACTATTGAATTACGAAATAAAAAATAGTTGACCAGTCACCACCAGTCTCTACCAGCTATGAAAGCCCATCAGATGAATGTCATCGCTGCTCTTATGTAAACGTCATAGGAGCATTAGTGCGGGGGTGGGGGAGGTTGTGTTTTTTTTTACTTGTATTCAACAGCCCGGTTTATTTTTAACAGCTAAACAACCTCCTTAATTATTAAAATAGGGGAAGGGGCAGACTGCTTTGCTTGAATGTTTTGCTATATTTAAGCATTGCTTAAAGGGGTTGTCTCACTTCATCAACAATGACATTTATCATGTAGAGAAAGTTAAAGGGGTTGTCTCATCTTGCCTAATGGGGGCATATCGCTAGGATATGCCCCCATTGTCTTATAGGTGCGGGTCCCACCGCTGGGACCCGCACCTATATCGAGAACGGGGCCCCGAAAGCGAACGGGGGCGCACTGCGCATGCGCAGCCGCCTCCATTCATTTTCAATGTGGCCGGCGAAGATAGCCGAGCGCTGGCTCGGCTATTTCCGTCGGCTCCATAGAAATGAATAGGAGCGGTGGCCGCGCAAGTGCGGTGCGCTCCCATTCATTTCTATGGGGAGCCGGCTTGGTGGTGGCCGGACCGGAGTCCTCCAGCCACCACCTTGCGGGGCCCCGTTCTCGATATAGGTGCGGGTCCCAACGGTGGGACCCGCACCTATAAGACAATGGGGTCATATCCTAGCGATATGCCCCCATTAGGCAAGATGAGACAACCCCTTTAATACAAGCCACTTTCTTGTAAATTCTGTTTATTTTAAATATATGCAAACAGCCAAATAACAATAAATCAAACTGTAGTTGAGTTACAACACTCAAATTGAAGCATAAAATAAGAATGTGATAGAAAAAGGAAATCCTATATATAATGTAGGAACATATGTGGCATATATTCAAATACTAAACAAGAAAAGGAAAACAAGACAAAGGAAAAGGGTAAGGGAGAGGGGACAGTGAAATTGGGAAAATAGGGGTATAAGAGATCAGTCAGTTCATCTTAATCAGGTTAACATCCAAGTGGACCATTAACTCAATATTGAAGGGAAAAAGTAAAAAAAAAATTCAAGCAAGAACTGTGCAATTTTGTGGGATGTAAGTTGTCCATCTATTCCAAATAGTGTTATATTTCTTTAAATCAAAATTCCATCTCACCTTCTCAAAGCCTTGAATTCTTTTCATCTTTATATACCACTCTTTCAGGGTAGGCGGATCTTTTTCCAGCCAATTTCTAGGAATCAGGATCTTTGCAGCATTGAGGAAAAACAGGCACAATGGCGATTTTATGGAGGCATGTTGTACATGAAATACAAGCCACTTTCTAATATATTGTGATTGTCCATATTGCTTCACGTTATACCCTGCTCAGTGCCAGGGGTTACAACCACACTGTAATCCAACTACAGTGGCCGATTTTGCACACTATAGGATGCAGATGTACACTGCAGAAGTGAACAGAGTCTTAAAAGGGTTTCCAGCCCTTATACATTGATGGCTTATCAATGCCGACACCCAGCTCTTGGGTCAATCAACTGTTCAGAAGCAGCTCCAGTGCAGGAAATAGGCAGTGGAATTACATGGCTCCCCTCTTTGTAGTGGAAAGAGCTGATACTGCAGTGCTGTTCCCACTAACGTGAATAGGATTAGAGCTGCAGTAACCTGCTCTATTCACTGCAACAACAGACGGAACTTTGCAAGGCCACCATCTGGGCAGTACCAGCAGTACTGCTGGCAGGGGCCCAACCAAACCACATCCAGATATGGCACTGGGGGCCCTGGGCCAGGCATGAATTAAAGGGAGTTTTTCACCTGTTTTTCACCTATATAACTAACAGCTTACATACACATCCCAGACATACCTGTGTGTCTGTATTACATGTCCAGGAAAAGCACTTTTATTCTGCAGGAAAACAGCTCCCAAGTGCCCGGCTGAAAGTAAAAACAGCTTTCTCTCCCAATTTGATTTCTAACAGCTATATCTTCTGACATACTGGATATAATGCTGGGATTTTGGTATCATTTGAAAGCTTGGAATGCCATATTTCAAAAAAGGTCATATCTGCTACCAGTCCCAAGATACGATCAGCTAAAGCAGCCCTCCCCCTCTTCAGTCTGGTTTGCTTTGGGCACATACAGCAGCAGAGCTGGGCACTTGGGAGCTGTTTTCCAGTAGAATAAAGGTGCTTTTCCTGGACATGTAATACAGACACAAAGTACACACAGATATGTCTGGGATGTGTATGCAATCTTCTGTGGGGCAATGTGCAAATGTCACCTGATGCAAATATGTTATTTATATTATTCATACTGTCCCCGTTTTTGTGGAAATCATACTTTTCTAATATGTAAATTAGCTCCCTAGGAGCAGGAGGCGGTAACCCTGCTCCTAGAGCCATAGTTTCCCTACCTCTAATAACGCCTCCTGTCTGTTGATTGACAGGGCCAGGCAGCTCGCTCTGTCTGCCCGAAATCCCGCGCCTGCGCCGTGTGTCCTTCATTCGGCGCAGGCACAGTGAGGAAGCTGGGAGCTCGGCAGCCTGCGTCACTCACTGCGTCTGCACCGAATGAAGAACACACGGCGCAGGCGCGGGATTTTGGGGGCGGACAGGGCCGGCAGCAGACAGAGTGAGCTGCCTGGCCCTGTCAATCAACAGACAGGAGGCGTTAATAGGGAAACGGCGACTCTAGGAGCAGGGTTACCGCCCTCCCTGCTCCTAGGGAGCTAATTTACATATTATAAAAGTATGATTTCCACAAAAACTGGGACAGTATGAATAATATAATTAACATATTTGGCATCAGGTGACATTTGCACATTGCAAATGTCAACCTGTTTTATAGGGTACAAACTGATGACAGAAACCCTTTAAGTGTACCATGAGACTGAGGCTGTTTGGGCCCACTACCTACCCAGTGCAAGCACATCCTCCAGTGCTGGATTGCAAGGTGGTCGTAACCATGGAAATGATCAGTGCATAATGTGATGGAAAAATGAATCCAGCCAGCAAAGGAGGCAATATGGACAATCACAATACATTAGTAAGCGCCTTGTATTAACTTTCTCTACATGATAAATGTCATTTCCTGTAGTGAGACAACCTCTTTAAATATCACTGTCCTCCTGCTGGAACAGACAGTGTCTGTGATACTTTTTGTTTTTATTTTTACTGTAGTTGCATTTTGTTCTACATTTTTCTAAATTTTTTATTTTTAGAAACTTTTTGAAGTCCTAAAATCCATACTGCTTTCATGATCTTGACCCTGAAGACTGCACCAACGGTAGAGGAGAAATCTACTTGCTCCACATGATGTGATAGTTTGGATTCCATCACTATTTTGCTATGGGAACACATTTTTAGTTACACCACAGCAAAATATACCTATTTGGTGGAAATAGTATACATGCTAGATTTGATTAAATCAAAAGCTCTAGAGATGCGTAGGAAGATGTGCTGTCACGCTAATGTTCATGGGAGGTTGGGAATGTGAAGGGAAAATCTAATTACTTTACTAAATCCTGCTTTAATATATTGCCTATAACTTCATTTTGTATCAGCAGAGCAGCTTGCCGTCCTCCCTCCCCCTGAACCCGGGATTCTGCAACCAGATGATAGATAACAGGCAACATACCTGCATGTGAACACAGGCATTACCATGATACGAAATGTACCTCTTACCAAGTAAAAGACGTGTTTTACACGCGGGGCTTAATCTTTCGCAATTATTTAATATTTAATATTTGTGTCGCCTCTTTGCAGGTCAGTGCGCATTCCTAACATAAATTATTGCAAATGTGACAGGCCGGCTACGCTGCCCCACGTTGCCTACCGCTACAGCGTTTGCTGAACTTTGTGACTTTTTTATGCAAATTCTGATGCACAGAGGATCATAAATGTCCTGCAAAGTTCTGTTCTAAACTGTCTTGTGCTATATGCCACCTCCATTAAAGGGTTTCTGTCACCACAATTTATCATATTAAACAGAATGACATTTCCAATGCGCAAATGTCATTAGATGCTTAATCTGTAAATTATTTTATTGTCCCTTGCCCCGTTTTTGAGTAAAATTAACTTTTATAATATGTAAATTAGCCTCCTAGGAGCGGGGGGGGGGTGGTAACCCTGCTCCCAGAGGCGCTGTTTTGGCCACCTTCAATAACGCCTTCTTTTTCTTGATTGACAGGGCCAGGCAGTTCACTCCATCTGCTGCTGGCCCTGTCTAATCCCTGTCCACTCGGCGCAGGCGCAGTGAGTGTAGCAGGCTGCCAGGCTCCCGGCTTCCTCACTGCACCTGCGCCGACTACATCACAGTCCACCAGAAAGAGAAGGCAGCGCAGGCGCAGTGAGGAAGCCGGGAGCCTGCTACACTCACTGCGCCTGCACCGAATGGACAGGGATCAGACAGGGCCGGCAGCAGATGGAGCGAGCTGCCTGGCCCTGTCAATCAAGAAAAAGAAGGCGTTATTGAAGGTGGACAAAACGGCGCCTCTGGGAGCAGGGTTACCGCCCCCCTACTCCTAGGGGGATAATTTACATATTGTAAAAGTTAAATTTACTCAAATACGTGGCAAGGGACAATAAAATAATTTACATATTAAGCATCAAATGACATTTGCGCATTGGAAATGTCATTCTGTTTAATATGATATATTGTGGTGACAGAAACCCTTTAATGGAGGTGGCATATAGCACAAGAAGTTTAGAACAGAACTTTGCGGGACATTTATGATCCCCTGTGCATCAGAATTTGCATAAAAAAGTCACAAAGTTCAGCAAAGCTGTAGGAGCGAGTGTTAGTCATACTGGTAGGCACTAAGGGAGGCATTACTTATACTGGTAGTCACTAAGGGAGGCATTACTTATACTGGTTGGCACTAATGGAAGCATTACTTATACTCAGGGCCGCTTCTGCCATGAGGCGAGATGAGGATCTTGCCTCAGGCGGCAGTTTTCTGTATTTTTGAGGGGGGCGGCATCCACACAGCAGTTAAATACTGCTGTTGGATGCCGCCTGTGTCCCCTTTAGGCTGGGCATTCAGCCCGTGCCCCCCGCCCCCCCCCCCCCCGGAGTGCAGGGATCTGCGGGCCTGTCACTTACCTCTCAACTCCCTGCGCTCCTCCCCTTCAGGCCAGCAGCCCTCTGAATGGTGAAGCATAGAGACTTCCTGCTCCACCATTCAGCCTCCACACAGGGATCGCGCTGCCGGCGTGTGTGGGCGGAGCCTGCAGACCGGAAATCTGCATAAGCTCCACCCACACAGTGCTGCAGAGAGATCTATGTCTGCAGGGAAGAGAGATGGGCACACCAGAGGAGAGGGCATGAATATTAAAAAGGGGGCACAGTGGGCATTACTATTACAAAGGAGGGCACAGAGGGCATTACTATTATAAAGGGGCACAGAGGGCATTACTACTATAAAGGGGGCACACAGGGCATTGCTACTATAAAGTGGGCACAGAGGACATTGCTACTATAAAGGGGCACAGAGGGCATTGCTACTATAAAGGGGCACAGAGGGCATTACTACTGTGATGGAGGCACAATAGGCATTGTTACTATGAAGAGGGCACAATGAGCATTACTACCGTGAAGGGGCCAAAAAGAAGGCATAACTATTATTGGGGAACAGAGTGGGCATTACTACTGTGAAGGGGCCACAGAGGAACACAAAGAGGGTATTTCCACTGTGAAAGGGGCACAGATATGTCTATCCCTCTGTGTGTGTGTCCCTGTGTGTTTGTCACCATCACCATGCCCACAGTGTTCCTATGTCTTGACGCAGTTGCATCAGGACGTTCTGTGTGGGGCAAGAAGAAGACGGAAGAGGAGGCAGCGCCGCCAGCATGGAGTCCATGGGAGAGGCACAGGGAGGCACACTAAGGACGCAGGTAACACTACCACATGATCTACACTAGTGTTATCTGTGGTTTTACATAGGACTGCAGGTAACACTACCACATGATCAGCACTAGTGTTATCTGTGGTTTTACATAGGACTACATGTAACACTACCACATGATCAGCACTAGTGTTATCTGTGGTTTTACATAGGACTACATGTAACACTACCACATTATCAGCACTAGTGGTATCTGTGGTTTTACATAGGACTACATGTAACACTACCACGTTATCAGCACTAGCGTTATCTGTGGTTTTACATAGGATTGCAGGTAACACTACCACATGATCTACACTAGTGTTATCTGTGGTGTTACATAGGACTGCAGGTGATATCAATAATAATATCTATACTTGTACTGCCCCAGATCTGGCAGGACAGTCTTGGAGTTTGGTGGCTACTTGGCTTTCATACTATCTTTTTTAATGGGAGGGGGGCGCCATTTAAATTTTTGCCTCAGGCAGCAGAAAAGCTAGAATCGGCCCTGGGGCGACATTACTTATACTGGTAGGCACACTAAAAGGGACATTACTTATACTGGTAGGCACTAAGGGGGACATTAGTTGTACTGGTAGGCACTAAGGGGGACATTAGTTATACTGGTAGGCACTAAGGGGGACATTACTTATACTGGTAGACACTAAGGTCGACATTACTTATACTGGTAGACACTAAGGGGGACATTAGTTTTACTGGTAGGCACTAAGGGGGACATTAGTTATACTGGTAGGTACTAAGGGGGGCATTACTTATACTAGTAGGCACTAAGGGAGGGATTACTTATACTGGTAGGCACTAAGGGTGGCATTACATATACTAGTAGGCACTAAGGGAGGGATTACTTATACTGGTAGACACTAAGGGAAGCATTACTCATACTGACAGGCACACTAAGGGAGGCATTACTTATAGTGGTAGGCACACTAAGGGAGGCATTGCGTATACTGGAGGCACTAAGGGAGGCATTACTTATGTATACTAGTAGGCACACTAAGGGAGGCATTACTTATACTAGGAGGCACTAAGAGGACATTACTTATACTGGGAGGCACTAAGGGGACATTACTTATACTGGGAGGTACTAAGGGGACATTAATTATACTGGGAGGCACTAAGGGGACATTACTTATACTGGGAGGCACTTAGGAGAGCATTTCTTATACTGGGGGGCACAAGGGGGCATTTTACATACTGGAGGTCACTATAAGGCCATTGGATGTCCAGGGGGCACTATGGGGGCATTATGTCTACAAAAAGAGCACTGCAGGGGTTGAGATGTTAAAAAAATGTATGAAATTCATCCATTTTTAATGGCAATTACGGCTGTTAAAAACTGATGCAAGATGGCCATTAAAAATGGATGAACAGCCAGAAAATGGATGCACACAAGGATGCAAAATGGCCATAATTTTTTTTTTTTTTTTTTTTCATTTTTAATGTTTTGTTTCACTGTTGTAGAATATTATACTGATACTGAAAATGGCGAACAGCATAAAATAAAAAGGAACTGCTAACGTACAACTTTTCCTGCAGAAAACAAGACCTCATGGATCTATATCAATCAAAAAAAAAATGAAAAAGACTGCAGGGATACGAGGAAGCAAAAACTGACTGCCTCCTGAAGAGACTGATAGCATTTTGTACATCCAGCAAGATAGCATCCACACAAAAGCTTGTGGAAAATGTGTCTATTACATATAAAATGCATTGCTCTGCTGTGACTTGTAATGTTACATTCTTATGGTGGGATGCACACAATCACCAGTAGGGGTCAGCAGCATCTCACAATACTTCAGAATAGGACAAGGCTGTAATATCCATATTACGGCACTGTAGTTCAATCGGTTCTGATAATACTGAGTTCAACTAAGATTTCTGAGGTTTAATAAAAAGTTTGGCATTTAGCATGATGTGCCTGTAGATTAGATCTATATGCAATGTATACATCATTTGCAGTAAACATAAGGCCTGAATTAGACAGTCTATTCCACCCGTGTGCTATCCGGCCATCATACATCAGTCTTTGCAGAGATACTTGCAGCATGGGTCAAAAAACTAAATTTAAAATGACCCTGACACCATACGTATACCAGCATATATACAGTAATCGGAACAGCCATCTATATCTGGTCTTACCTACAGAAGCAGTACAGACACATGCAAGGCAAGTCTGTGGGAATATTACTTGTGAAGTCGAGCCTGATAATACAAAGACTTTACATTTTGCAGCACTAGTACAGTATATTAGATCATCTTGGCTGCAATACTATTTAAAGGGATTCTGTCAGCACGATTTTGCATATAAAGGTAATGCCACTACTGGATTCAGCTGAGCATGTTGAATTCAAAAATGTTATTATTACAGTTCCTAGTAGTAGATTTAATGCTGAAAAAACGTTTTTTTATAATGTGTCAATCACTCACATAAGGAGCCCAAGGGGATGTGCCCAGCCGCGTTCGAGCCCGGGCTCCTCGAGACAGTTGGAGCCCAGGACCGCCCACCTCATTAATATTCACTTCACTGCCTCCAGCAGTGAAGCTCCGTCATCGTTGTAATCCCGCGCAGACGCAGTACCTCAAGCAGTCTGCGCCCGTGCGGTCTGCGGGCATCGGCCTCAGAGAAGGTACTGCGCATGCGCGGGATTACAACGATGACGGAACTTCACTGCTGGAAGCAGTGAAGTGAATATTAATGAGGTGGGCGGTCCTGGGCTCCAACTGTCTCGGCGAGCCCGGGCTCGAACGCGGCTGGGCACATCCCCTTGGGCTCCTTATGTGAGTGATTGACACATTATAAAGAACGTTTTTTCAGCATTAAATCTACTACTAGGAACTGTAATAATAACATTTTTTAATTCAACATGCTCAGCTGAATCCAGTAAGTGGAATTACCTTTATATGCAAAATCGTGCTGACAAAATCCCTTGTAGTACAAATCTTAGGATAACCCTCCCATAGAGGTCAGTCAGTGGAGAATCTAATATAGTTATATATTTCATATTTATATCTGCATGACATGTAAATCGATCAGTGGGGTTATGAAGAATTGTGCAGATTCAACCAGTATTTTGCCTTCGTTTTTTAAAGTTTAAAGGGGTTTTCCAAGTGTTCACTGTATAGCTTGCTTTATGGATATGCACCTGTGAACATGAATTGCTAGTCTAAATTTTCTTGTAGTAGTGTTCACTGGATAGATCGTCTGTTTCTGATCGGTGGGGTCCAACACCCAGGACCCCCGCCGATCAGCTGTTTGAGAAGCTATCAGTACTCACAGTAACGCCGCAGCCTTCTCCAGCTTTTCCTAGGTCATGTGACGTCACTTTCATTGGTCGCATGGCCTAGGCGGACTTAGCTCCATAGATGTGAATGGGACTGAGCTGTGATACAAAGCAAAGCCGCTATACAATGTATGGCGCTGTGCTTAAAGGGGTTTTCCGAGTTATATATATTGATGACCTATCCTAAGGACAGGATCAGCTGTTTGAAGAGGAGGTTCGTGCCGTTTCAGCGCTGCCTCCTCTTCATTGTTTACATTCTGGCCGTAATGGGGGTAGTGGTGAGTAGGTGTAATTACACCTCACCGCCCCATTCATTTCTATGGGAAGATCCATACAAGTCTATGGAAGCGATTCTTCCCATAGAAATGAATGGGGCGGTGAGGTGTAATTACACCTACTCACCACTACTCCCGTGTCGGCCAGCATGTAAACAGTGAAGAGGAGGCAGCGCTGATACGGCGTGAGCCTCCTCTTCAAACAGCTGATCGGCGGGGGTGCCGGGTGTCGGACCCCCGCCGATCTGATATTGATGACCTATCCTGAGGATAGGTCATCAATATATATAACTCGGAGAACCCCTTTAATGAGCAGAGATAAGGTTCTCAAACAGCTGATCGGCAGGGGTCTCAGACACCGATCAGATACTGATGACCCATACAAAGAATAGGCTAATCAGTCAAAAACACTCGGAAAACCCCTTTAAACCAGGACTGCACTGAAAAAATATTTTTTCTGTGTTTAGCTTTAGCGGCTCTGTCACCCGGCTCAACGATGATGTTGATTAAGACGACACCTGACTTATGTCTGTCGATGGTATCATTGTGGAGAAAAATGAACTTTTATAATTATGCAAATGAACTATTCGAGCACCAGGAGACGGGCTTATGCGGTTTGAGCACTGCTCCAGCGACGCCCCTGGTGCTCCATAATGACACCCCTCTGCTTTGCATCACGTCCCCTGACTTTAGATTGAAAGTGCTAGACCGCACTGGTGTCCAGAACAGCAATGCGCACATCTTCGCTTGTCGGGATGAAGCTGAAGATGTCAGGCAAGTGCAGGGCAGGAGCTCACATAAGACATCGCTCTCCTGCTTGTGCCCGCTCTTCTAAAGCCCGAAATAGCCTACACATGCCAGGCTTTAGGAGGGCAGCGCTGGGGCAGGTAGGAGAGCAATGCCCTGGTCTGTACAACACTCTCTGTGCAGCTGCACAGCGGAGTACAAGAGTATGGATTAAGGGCAAGAGTAAGGGCAATAGGCATCTGAACTTCAGGTCCCTATTTCACTTGGAAAAGTTAAAAAAAAATTAAAGTGTATTACAAATTTTTTTAGCACATTTAGAATAGGATTTAGTAAAGTATAGTTAAAAGTTTAAGTACACTTTAAGCGGATTTGTATTTATTAGTGTCCTATGGTACAAAATTACTAGAGAAGTTGAGAGCTAAACAGTCCCTCTGGGGAAGGGGGTATGTAAAACCCACTTAAAAGTTGGACAACCCCATTAAGGATGCATTCAGCTTCTTGAGTGGAAAAGATATATCCCCATCACCTCCCCAATTAATAAACTTAGATGCCCTGCATACATTTTGCTTTAGCCATTCTTGAGTTGTAAGATCATTTCCCTATAAAAGTCAAACTGCTTCTAGTTTCAGACTTTTCTCACGTGGGCTTGTTCATCCCAGTTATACATGCTGGATCTGTGTGTCTAGGATACTTCTATCTTGCTCATTCTTCCTACAGTAGCTGCAGCCTGTCTAAGCATCCCTCCTTGGATCCTCTCCTCTCTCCACTCTTCCTTCTGCTCTAACAGTCTCTAACAGTCAGAGAATGGAGAGCAGAGAGAGACATCAGAAACAAAGCTGTGATGGATTTATTCCTGATTCTTCAGCACCAGTTTCTAGGAGAAAGACATACAGACACATTGCAGAACCTAAATGGTAGGAAATGTTTAATCAAGATTATTTAGAAAGTTGCATATTTTTGAATTTAGGAAGCGAATAAGCAATAAAAAAAAATTCAGTGCAAAGGTGTCCATAGCCTTTAACTATTCAATCGTATACATATATGATTGGAGGCGCATATTAGGCAGTGGAAATCCTGAATAGTATTATAATACAGGGTGGCAGAGGGGTTGTACATATCGCAGAACAGACCTTCAACCCAGTTTTTTTTGTTTTGTGATAGTTAAGGTTTATGTTCTAGAGAAGGTTGTAAAGTATTCTTATCTGGACTATCTTCAGAGAAGCTACTCTCAAGATATAACACATAATTATAGCAGACGTTTGCATGTAGCTCTTAATAATGTACCAAACACATCACAACATTCCTCCAGATGTGAATCAGTCCAAGATCTTAGAGAACATTCAAGAACTTAACACACAGAATTCCTAGAAAATAGGTATCTTGTCAAGACATAAAGATTATATACATTGTTTACGCAGTGGTTCATGAAATATATGCTGTATACTGACTTTTCTTCTTAAACACAGTAAATCACGTTTAGGATACATTCATATATGCGGCATAAAATCTGTTACTGTGTTCAGGCTGAAAAACAGAGGGGCAATCTAATAACTATGTATAAATATATCAGGGGTCAGTACAGAGATCTCTCCCATCATCTATTTATCCCCAGGACTGTGACTGTGATGAGGGGACATCCTCTGCGTCTGGAGGAAAGAAGGTTTGTACACATAGAAGAGGATTCTTTACGGTAAGAGCAGTGAGACTATGGAACTCTCTGCCCGAGGAGGTGGTGATGGTAAGTTCACTAAAAGATTTCAAGAGAGGCCTGGATGTATTTCTGGAGGGTAATAATATTACAGGTTATAGTTACTAGAGAGGGGTCGTTGATCCTGGGAGTTATTCTGATTGCCTGATTGGAGTCGGGAAGGAAGTTTTTCCCCTAAAATTAGGAAAATTAACTTCTACCTCACATTTTTTGCCTTCCTCTGGATCAACTTGCAGGATAACAGGCCGAACTGGATGGACAGATGTCTATTTTCAGCCTTACAAACTATGTTACCGTATTTAGCATAGCCAGACATGGGAGTGCATTGCCGGATCCCCATTGACTATAATGGGATCCAACGGTGATCCGGCAGCTTTCCAGGATAAATGCATAAAGCATGGATTTTTGCCAGAAAGAGGTCGAATCACCATTGGATCCAATTTCTTCTTTTTCTTTCCAAAAACCTGTTGCACTTTTTCTACCATTTATAAGTGCACAAATAATCTTCTTTTACTATTGTTTTCTTTGCATTAAAAAATTGGAAAGGGGAGAGAAAGAGAGTGAGAAAAAAAAAGTGAAGAAAAAATAGGAGACCTCAGAGTGCCATACACCAATTTTCAGGCCGATTGGAGCACTTTTGATTCCTATAGAATCGATTCAGACTTTAGTCAACTTTTTTGGACTGTTTGTTTGAATCTGACCCAAAACAAATTTCAAGAAAAAATAATAGTCAAAACCTTTTTAAAGTAGATTGTAGCAAATATTGGAACTTAAAGGGAATATGTACATTTTTTATCCACCAGTTAAAACCAAATAGTAACACATATCCTTCTTTTCTAATCTGTTTTAATTTTCCTATTTGCAGATTTATTTATTCTATTTCCTGAACATGATTTGGGGGCAGCAATCGTGCCTGAGTGGTTCTTAACAGCATTTAGAAAGTATTAAGAAAATTGCTTTACAGCAGTCCCATGGTCCATAGACACAGTGGTCTGGAGCTGACCCTATTGACTTCTATGGAAGAGTTTTCTAGGCATGTTCTGTGCAGAGGTCATTGTACAAGGAAAGAATAGATAACCTCTAACAACCACGTATTGTGAATGGAGGATCTTGTCTTATCTATATACAGAGGTGATATCATTACAGGCAGGACTGGAATGACAGATAAGCAGGTAAATGAAGTAAACGGACCTGTACAGACCAAGAAGTGGAGCCTACAGGATTTTATGGGTTTTGCTGAAATATAGGTATTGACAAGGAAAATTAAAAATAACATAATCAAAAATTCCCCACCTTTAAGCCTCATTCACACGTCAGTGTTTTAGTCAGTGATTTCCATCAGTGATTATGAGCCAAAACCAAGTGCGGCTCTAAATACAGAACAGGAGCAGATCTTTCCCTTATATCTTATGTCTGTGGAGGCTCCAATCCTGGTTTTGGCTCACAATCACTGATGGAGATCATGGTCCAAAACACTGATGTGTGAATACGGCTTTATGTTAAACATAAAAATGGGATTTCAACAATGCCGTAGGTCATTTTCGGATGACACTTTCCCTTTAAAACCAGAAAAGTAGCATATAGTAAACCATATAGGTGATTATATAAATGAAATACAAAATAAACTGCATAATATATGTGTTAATTATTGAATATACCGGCCCACATTTACTAATGTGAGTGCAAGTAGATTTTAGCATAAGTTAAAGGGGTTGTCTCAGTTCAGCAAATAGCATTTATCATGTAGAGAAAGTTAATACCAGATACTTACTAATGTATAGTGATTGCCCATATTGCCTTCTTTGCTGGCTGGATTCATTTTTCCATCACAATATACACTGCTCGTTTCCATGGTTATGACCACCCTGCAGTCCATCAGTGGTGGTCATGCTTGCACAGTACAGGAAAAAGTACCAGCCTATCTGTACTCCCACGGTCCCAGCCATCAGAGAGGCTGTCGCTTTTTCCTATAGTGTGCAAGCACGACCACCACTGATGAATTGCAGGGTGGTCATAACCATGAAAACAAGCAGTGTCAAATGAAGCAATATGGATAATAACGATACATTAGGGGCCTTGTATTAACTTTCTGTATATGATAAATGCTATTTGCTGGAGTGAGACAACCCCTTTAAGCCAAAATGTGGTACAATTTGGCACATCAAGGTTTAGAGAACGCATCTGTACCTAGTCTAGAAAGGGCACTGGCTTTGCAGGGAAAGTGTTTTGACCTAGAATGCACAATTCTGGACTAAAATTCTGTCTCAGACTAAGCCAATCTATAGTTGGTATAGACTTAGACAAAAGTGTCTGCCCCAGCAGCACATTTATCGTCCAGCCTGAGTCTCTGTAATAAATCTGGTGCAGGTCTAGACAGTCTGTGTAAATTTATGTCATCTACAGGATTGATAAATCTTCTTCAATTCTGTGAAATTTATAGTGAACTTGGTAACTGGATTTGCTGTTCACCTGTTCATCCTCCAGTCGTACAATGGGTATATCAATAAGTTACAATAATTCATGAATTGCAGTAACCAGAACATTTTGCATAGATAATTCCAGATAATTCTGCTGAATATGTGTTGCCCTTTGATGTCAGTACAGAGGTGTTTTACCAGTAACCAGCAACGTTCTATAAACAGCTGCCACGAGAGCCCCGAAATGTTTATGAAATCCCACATACTTTCTCGTGGCCTCTGGTATGCTCCAAGTTTAGAACGTCTCTCCTTTAATCTGTCTTTTGCCTTTTACAAGAACGCCATGCTCTGTCGGATTTTATCAACATATTTAATATTAAATTAACATAGTAAATCTAGTAATAAAAATGACATAAAATTTATATATAGCAGATAGGTAACTAGGAAGAGTTAAAGTTACAAAATATTAGAGCCACAGATAAAATGCAGAGAATCTGTGGAGGATCGTTTAATAAGGAGCATCTATAACAGTGGTGGCGAACCTATGGCACGGGTGCCAGAGGCAGCACTCCGAGCCCTCTTTGTGCCTTAGACTTTTCCTGCCATTCATCAGCGCAGGACGCACTATGAACGGCACAGGCAGTGCACTGAATGCAGGCAGGCTATTATAGCTAAATGATAAAGTACATGGAAGATGTACTATACTGGACTGTAGTATTCAGGGTAAATTGCCGTGTTGGCACTTTGTGCTAAATAAGTGGGTTTTGGGTTGAAGTTTGGGCACTCAGTCTCTAAAAGGTTCGCCATCACTGATCTATAAGATTCTCATGCTATTGTACTTTAGCAGCTGCTATACTAAATAGGTTGCCATCCCATTAAGATGACATGTGTTAATTATGCCACCTTCCAGCCTCAGTAGTTTGAGAAGTACCACTTCCATCCGTTTGGCACACAACTGCACAATGTCTCTTAGCTAACCAAACCATTAGGAACTATAACTACTATGCAGCCAGGGCCGTATTTCTAACTAGGCACTTGAGGGCACATTCCTAGAGTGCCACCCAGCAGGGGGGTGGCACCAGAGAGAGTTGTGTTTTTTCTTTTTAATTGAAAAAAATTGTGCACCTTCCCCCTGCCAAAAGGGTAATCTGGTAACCATGGGAAGGGGTCAGGGGGCTATGATGCTCTGCTAATGGCTGATAAGAGAAAGACCAAGAGAGCTCCCGACATAGCAGCAGTGACTACCGACCAGGACCTGTATCTGCTACACTACAAGAGCTGAAGGACCTGTGGTGATGTCACCATTATGTGATCAGTGCAAGAGGGGGCAGTTCTCAGCAGTGGAGAGGAAATGTAGTGATGAAGGACCTGTGATGACACCACCACCATATGATCAGTGCAGGATGGGATGGAGCTCAGCAGTGTGGAGAAGTGATGATGAAGGCCCGTGATGATGTCATGTAGCTTTGTGTGGAGCAGTGCCGTGCCTAGGGTGTTTTGCACCCGGGGCGGGTCCTTTCTCTTGCACCCTCCCAATATGTTAAAAAATTGTACCCCCTCACAGTAGTATTGCCCTCATTGTGCAAAATTCACAGTAATTTTGTACAGATGTGTGCCCTCTCACAGTAGTTATGCCCATATTGTGCCCCCTCACACTTGTAATGCCCTCTTTGTGCCCCTTCACAGTAATAATCCCCATTGTGCCCCCTTTATAATAATAATACCCACTGTGCCCCCTTTATAGTAATAATACCCACTGTGCCCCCTTCACAGTAATAATGCCCACTGTGCCCCCTTCACATTAATAATGTCGTCTGTGCCCCCTTCACAGTAATAATGCCGTCTGTGCCCCCTTCATTGTAGTAATGCCCTCTGGCTCTGTGCCCCGTCCATAGTAAAAATGCCCACTGTGCACCCTTCACATTAGTAATGCCCTCTGTGCCCCCTCCAGAGTAGTAATGCCCCCTGTGCCCCCTCCAGAGTAGTAATGCTCCCTGTGCCCCCTCCAGAGCAGTAATGCCTTCTGTGCCCCCTCCACAGTAGTAATGCCCCCTGTGCCTCCTCCAGAGTAGTAATGCCCCCTGTGCCCCCTCCACAGTAGTCAATGCCCCCTCTGTATTAAAAACAAAAAAACACAGCAGCTACTCACCTTGTCTCGTTCCTGAAGCCCTCTTCTCTGCAGGCACAGATCGCTCTGCAGCAATGTATGGGCGGGGCTTATGCAGATTTCTGGACTGCATGCTCCGCCCACACACTTTAGCCGCGCGATCCGTGCCGGCAGCCTGAATGTTGGAGCGGGGAGAAGTCTCTCTGCTTCACCATTGAAAGTGCTGCAGCCTGAAGGGGAGGAGGAGTGTGGGGAGGTGAGTGACAGGACCCAGCTCCCTGCGCTCCAGCAATGAGCGCTTCCATCTGTATTGATGGAATCTCTCATTTCTTCTGGCACCCCCTGAGAGCTGGCACAAGCGGCGGACCGCACCCCCCGCCTCTACCTTAGTACGCCACTGGTGTGGAGGAAAAGAAAGTTGGGGAGCGATCAATTCAGTATGGGCCAGACAAATACTGGGAGTTGTAATTCTCTCTTCTTATACCTCTATCCTGTAATGTCTTCTGATACTACATAATAATAGCCTGGGCTTTCTGAGAGTTGTAGTTTTCTCTGCATGTGCAATGTGCTCTCCTTCATTTCGGGGTCCCCATTCTCTGGATAGGAGATGGATAGGACCAGGACCTATCTTACATTGATGGTATATCCTAAAGATATGTCATCAATTCTCAGATGGCCAATCCCTTTAATAACTTTTATAAATAAAATAAATGTAACAATTCTAATATGATAATATTTCCATCTCATTGTTTAAAAGACAAAGAAATGAGTGAAATCTATAAATAAACACTGCATTCCTGATACATTTCTCATCTGGCAGCCTGACGTAGCCACCAGTCTATTTACATTAGTGGAGTCTGACAGTTTGACAGCTCGGTATTAGTATTTCAGTCATTTTAATGTGACATCTATTATTTGACTCTACAATGAACATCATGCCAATGTATTCTCCTTAATACGCACTATGGCACAGGCTGCGGCTTGTCTGCTAATACTATGCAAAGCGATCAGCCAAGACATAATGTGTCTCTTCTTTCACTAGTTCTGGTGGTTCCTATACATTTATGCATAGTATAAATGTGTATGGCAGCATTATACTAAAAGCAATCTATTATTTTAATCTATCTATAAAAAAAGAGATGGCTTTTCCGTTTGCAAGGAGGTCGGGTCATCTTATGATCAGAGGGCTGGATTTTAAAAAATCTCTATTATAAAACTGGAAGAAAATAACTCGTCACGCTAATGAAAATAGATGATTGCTAGTGCAGCTCTTTCTCCCTCCTCCCCCTCACTACATTGTCACTACTGCACATAACATACAGTATGCTCACAGCAGTCTTCTTTATATGTTGTAATAAGTTATTTTCGGACTGAAGGCCTGTTTACGTGAGTCAACTGATCAGGCAATTATTGGGACTGAACTATTTGTTTCTGATAATTGCCTACTAATCATTTACACACAGCAATCATCTTCACTCGTAGGAATGACGGATCGCTACTGCAGTCACTCATCCGCTTACAGATTTGGCCAATTAACAAGCTTTGCATAGGCCTATTATCGGGAACAAGCATTTGTACGAATGTTTATTCCTGAAAATTGGTTCGATAATCGTCTAAAGGGGGACTTTTACTGCTGTTTTGTTATCCCCAGGTGCCTGCTGTAAAAGAAATATCTGCAGCTGTTGACCTCAGTTTAAAGGATGAGTTCTGGCAAGATGGTGATCCTTATAATAATGTAAGAGAAATTAAATACAAAATCTACAAGAGTTTGTATTAGTAATTTTGTAATTAAAATTTATTTTTGGGGGTTTTTTTACAAAAAATAATGTAAAACCTATTTACCTTCGCTTACACAATTCTATCCCTCCCCCACTGCTCGAAATGTGTTGTGTCTGATTTGTTGATTACTGTTTGTGACATTGTGTCCATATGGTCATGTCATATACGCACCACTGCGTCCCATTACCAGGCATCCATCTGCCAGGGGTCAGAGTACCTCCAATTTCTAACTCTGCGCACACCACACACTCAGATCAACAAGGCAGACATATAAAGTGAATATTTTATACACAAAAAATAGTACAGTGCTTACATAAAATGTACAAAATGAGACAAAGTAAAAATAACATACACAAACAGCTAGAATAAAATAAATGGGAGAAACTACAGTAAAAAGAACTTTGCATTAGTTTCCAATTTCCAGTTTGCCCAGTCATTGACTATACAAATGCCAATTCTTCTATTAGGTGGAATTAATGATAGGAGTGGAGAACAGTGAATATTGAAATATCGTTGAAACTTTTCAAATCTCTTGCCAAAAAATAATTTTTTTCCTCCAGTATCAGGGGGTAGCAGATGCTTTTTTGAAGTTTGCTCATGGCAGCCAGAGGTGTTAAAGGGGTTGTCCAGGTTCAGAGCTGAACCTGGACATACCCATAATTTCACCCAGGCAGCCCGCCTGACAAGAGCTTTCTTGACAACGGCTTTCTTGTTTTCCGTGTGTTCAGTGACGTCACTGGCTCTGATGGGCCGGCTTTAACGCTCTCCTAGCCGTTTTACAGGCTTGGGAAGCGCTAAAGCCCGCCCATCAGTCCTGGTGACATCACCAAGCTCACTGCAGGAACTGAACAAAATGGGTTTGCCTGCCTGGGTGAAATTCTGGGTATGTCCGGGTTCAGAGTTGACCCCTTTAAGTATGACATGAAGATGAGGCGAACTGTCCTTTAAACTCAGGTGGAGGCTGTCCATTTGCACCTCTGTAGCTGGCATAGAATGGAGACTTCAAAGCAATCAGCCATTAAGTGAATAAACCTGCTCTTCACACATTGTAAATCAGATATTATGTACCTTTATATTACGGATACACAGCACATATAATTCTATTATATTTATTACATGTATGTACCACCACATCATATTTATGAGAGGTCACATGACCACATTGTCCCTGAATCAAAACATTTATGCATTGGATATAATTGGGTGGCGCTAAAGGATAATGATGCCAGCCAATATCAAAGGGGTACTATCTATAGGAGCTTTGCATTGCTCTCTGTACCAGTTAGGTACTAAGTCCTGGTTCTGCCTGGCTTTTATTATAGACCTCTGCTAGTCTGACTACATATTATTACTCCTGTATAATATAATCTTGTTGCTACTGCAATCCATCTATTCCCTTAAATACATATATTTCCTTTTTATACACAGGTGCATAGTATACCATATGGTCCGACTAGTGAAAAAGTGTTATGACAGTGGGTATGGAACCACTGTGTCAACTAATAGATTTGACTTTGGGCTAATCCTAAGGGAGTTAGCCTGGCAGTCCCCTAGTACTCACCCTTTAACCCCTATACAGGGATCTGGAGTTTGCTGAAGGAGAACCACCAGGTCACTACCTCCTGGAGTAGTCTCTGTGTAGTTGACAGGTGACCCATAGGGGACAGAGACTCTGGGGCAAGGCACCAAGGGATCAAGCAGAACAGAACCGTAGTTAGAGACAGGCTAAGTTCAGGGGAAGCAGAGTACAAGCAATCTAATAATCAGTCTGAGGTCAGGGCAGGCAGAAAAGGGTCAATACAGAGGTCAAGCACAGGCTGTGTCAGGCAGGGATTGTAAGAATCCAGGGATCGGGCAGAAGTCAGTACACGGGCAGACAAACAAATACATCACACCTATGCAGGAACTAACAAGCCAGATAACCTATTGGTTAGAAACCCTCCCATATGAAAAGGTGCCTTAAATGTGTCACCAAAAATGTAATCTGCCAGTTAAAACCAGATAGCAAGATATATCCTTTTTTCTAATCTGTTTTCATTTTCTGATTGCAGATGTCTTTATACTATTTCTTGAACATGATTATGCGGACTGTAATGTTGTCTGAGCTGTAGAAAGCATTAAGATAATTGTTTTATGGCAGTCCCATGGGCTATAGACACAATGGTCTAGAGCTGACCGTAATGACATCTATGGGAGAGTTTTCTAGGCATGCTGCGGTTTTCTCTCCGGTCCAGGCATCCGCACCAAGATGGATCCGGAATGACCCCCAATGCAAGTCAATGGGGACGGATCCGTTTGGTGTGACACACCAGTAATCCGGATCTGTCCTCCATTGACTTGCAATGGGGGGTCATTCCGGATTCGGCTACACATATACAGAGATACATACAGACATACATACATACTCACACATACACACAAACACATACATACTCACATACTCCAGGCAGGGACTCCGGCAGCACGTCTTCACACGCCTCCTGAGTGCAGCTATGACATTTCCCCACTGCACCCAGCAGAGGGCGCTGTGGGGAATCGTCATCACTGCGCGCAGGAGGCGCGTGAAGACGTGCTGCCGGCGTCCCTGGCTGGAGTATGTAAGTATGTATGTGTTTGTGTGTATGTGTGTGTATGTATGTTCTCTGCGTCTTGTCCCAATGTCTTTGTCAACATGTGTGGGGCCGGACATCTGCTCCGGCTCCACACATGTATCAGCGTCAGTACGGATCCGTCGGCACCCTTTAGGTGCTGGATCCGTGCTGCCGCTAGTGTGAAAGAGGCCTTAGTGACCAGTGCAAAAACTGCAGGATTTTATGGTTTTTGTCTAAAATTAAAAATAACATAATCAAAAATTCACCACCAAGCTTGCCTGGGAAACAGGGACATATAACAAAGCGTGTCAGGTCTCTGGTCCGCCAAGCCACCATGTACTTAGTGCTTTATATATATCCAATAACTTTGAGGGCTGCATCTAACTGGCTCCCTACCTCTCAGAAGCTTTTAGCACATAGCCAAAAAATTCTTACACCTTTAATATTGACAAACTATTGTAAAAAAGTATAACTATAAATATGTATCTATCATAAGAAAGCCATTGCAGCATAATTACAGCTGTAAAAGTTTCCTGGATGTATTTTTCATATAAGGGGTAGTTAGCGAGCACCATGTTTAACATACCACACATTCTTACTTCACAGCTTGTACTGAGTGATCTTTTTAGGCTGGGAAAAGAATAAAAGGATTAGCAAGAATCATTATTTCTGCATTCGTGATTCGTTTTTTTAATATTTTCTTTAATGTAGATTTATGAATATTTACTTAAAGTGGATAACAAGGGCTCTGACTCTGAGCGTATGGCATGTCACGACTCACAAATATGCAGATAATGGACTTTGCCCATCAGACACCCTTACCTCATCACGAAGACGGGATTTAGTCTGACATGGAAGGCAGACAGATGTTATCGGATAATTCGATAGTTATAACACCTTGTGCTTGTATGAACAATATATGTTAGGACCTGAAAAGGCCAGACAGCACATATACTAAGGGTTCATATTCAGCATCACAGAGCCCTTTACTGGAGCCTGGTGACATTTTCTTGGTAAATTTCCTGAATATTTCTTTCTTTTGTTCCCATCTCCGATGTTATTTGTGGTTTTCTTTTCCGTTGCAGGAGCAGAAAAATGAGCATGGCAGATTGCTGGATCCGTCATATGACACTAATGACTTAGGGCTCATGCACACTAACGTATGTATTTTGCAGTCCACATAACATCCATGTGCATTCCGTATTTTGTGGAATGTAAGAGCAGGCCAGCTATTTTTTTGCGGAACGGACATGCAGATGTACGGAAACAGAATGCACACAGAGTAGTTTCCTTTTATTTGCGAACCCATTGAAATGAATGGTTCTGTATACGGTTCGCAAAAAAAACAATACGGACACAGAAAAAAAATACGCTCATGTGCATGAGCCCTTATAATAAGGTCCATCAGGTCCTGTCATGGTGTTACTAGATGACCGTGTGAATGGGGCCACATCTAGCATTTTGTATGTGGTGCTGGCCATGTGTGTTCCGCAAATTGCAGAACACACACTGGTCGGCATCTGTGGTATTGTGGATCCGAATTTTAACTATTTTTATTAGGTCTGCATGTATACAGTGTTCATGAGCATCCTTAGGGTCCTTACACACGATTTTTCCTCTGGCGCTTTTTTTTTACGACTAAAAAAATGGTAGAATATGCTCATGCTTTTTTTTAAAGGACACCTGCCTTTTTTATGTTTTTTTTAGTGACATTTTGTTTCTACCATAAATGGCTGTATGAAATGCATTTTTTTTACCCCTATAGTGAAAGATATATAAAACACCTAAAAAAAGGCACGAGAATGCCCCAGGAGGCAACCTTTTTTGAAAGAAGCACGAAGAACAAAAAAGCCACTTAATGATCAAAACACCAGTACCAGAAAACATTTGACCTGCATTTCATATTTTTCCCATAGACTTTCAGCTAATGTCTGCAGCTGGTGTTTTTACCACAAAAAAAGCATCAGTAAAAATGCCAAAAAAATGCAGAGAAACACCAGTAAAAACCTATGTGTAAAAGCACCCTGAGGGTACCTGCACAGGGGTGCAAGCTGCCTAACAGAAATTCTGCACAAAAAGCCGCATGTCTAACATGCAAAGGGTGAGATCCGCACAAAATATCTCACTAAACAATCGACATGGTGATTCTACATCCGCATAGCAGGTCAATTTCCCCAATAAAAAAACAAAGTGTACATGAGATTTGTGAAATATCATTCACTTTGCTGGTACTGTAAAACGCTTTGGTTTTTCCACACAAAAATCCGCATGGAAAAAATGCATGTAATACTCAACATGTGCAGGTATCCTTAAAGGGAATTTGTCAGCAGTTTTGACCATGTTAAACTGCTGACAGCACTAAGTAGGGGCTAAAGAGATCTGAACAAACTTTTGTGGAGTATGTACCAGTAGTGTGAATATCATTTTTTTTTTTTTTCTGTCGGAATATAGATCTCTAAACAGATCTCTAAACTCCTGCATACTCTCTCCTGCATAGTTATACGATACAATTCTGCATGACTGTAACAACCAAACCAAGGTTTAAAGGGAGTCTGTCACCAGGATAATCACTGTTAAAACAGGTATAACAAATTGTAGGGCTAACTTTCACTTGATGATCTGTTGCTTCATTCTGGAGAAAAAGTACTTTTAAGGGCCCTTGCACACGACTGTATGCGCTCTGAGTATGCGCTCGCGAGAATGCGCATCATTATCATCTATGATGCTGTGCGCTCCCGTGAGCACGATCTATGCCGCTCCGGGACATATGGCCTGCTCACGGACCATATGTCTCCGAGTGCATACGGTCGTGTGCAAAGGCCCTAATGCATATGCAAATGAGCAGTTAAGTGCACTGGGGGTGGACCAAAGCCACTCTGTGCATCCTTGCTCCTCCTGCTTCCTCTGCCAGACCCTTGCTATCTTTTTTGATTGACAAGACCAGGTGGCCCTGTCAATCAAGAAGGGGAGGGAGGAGCTGGCAAAGGAAGCAGGATGAGCAAGGGTGCAGAGAGATGCTTGGGCTTGCCCCTAATGCACTTAAAGGGGTATTCTTATTTCAATAATCATGTCTATTTGTGCTCCTTAGGTCATGTTATTGATTTTACTAAATGGTCTTCAATACCAAAAAAGTAGCCAAAGTATCAAAATGTTTCCCCCACTCACCCATTGTTTATCTTCTGTATCCCATGGTTACGGCCACCGCCGCTCTGATGACCTAGTGGGCCGCGGCTGCGCAGTAAGTATCTTATTCCCCTGGCCAGCGGCTCATTGGCATCGGGAGCACGCAAGCAGCCGGCCACCGCACATGCGCACTGTATTGTTCTTCTCTGCGCTCTCATACAGAGCCGCGCATGCTCTGTATGAGATTGCAGACATCACGGAGGATAGGAGGCTGAAGACGGGAGCGAGAGCGAGAGAGAAGGACCCGCATCTACTGAGGTAAGTATCGGAAAAAAAAAAAGTTCTCCACTATATCCACCAATGATTTATTGCCTGCAAAAACAGTTTATTTATGATATAAAAGAATAAGAACTATGAAGGTTGGACAAAGTGGCTAAATTTGGGACATTATGTGGTGGCTGGGGTGATGACACAATGAAATGTAGTGACTCTGGGGGAAGGCATTATAAAATATAGGGACACTGAGGAGCACATTTTGTTTTTGGAGGAGCACTTTTGGAGGAGACTGATGACTCATACTATTGACATGCACGAGCACAAGGACTGAGTTCTCAGTGTGATGTCATAAGGAGGCGTGGCAACCCTTCACTCAAACTGCCTAAGCCCGCCCAGCCTTAGAAGCAGGAAACCAGGAAGTGAACTGCAGAGCTGGCTGCTGGTAAGGTTGAAATAGCAAGATGAGAATACGCCTTTAAGGAGTCCCAGTCACCACTCCTAAAATGCCTGTTTTAATAGCTTCATGTATTACTCATGTAATAATAATTCTGGAGCATCTATTCTTATATCTGTACGTTGTGCCATTCCATTATTTTTTGTACTAGAAGTTATGGATGAATTGCTAGCAGTCTACAGTAAGGGTACAAAGGAGTGGTAACTGGTTGGGGGTGTGTATCTGCACAGACTTACTCTATTCAATCAGTGCTGCCATGTTCAGACTGTGCAGGTACACACCCACAACTGGTTAACTCCCCTCTGTACTGTTACTGAAGGCTAATAGCAATTCATTCATAACTTCTAGTAGAAATAATAGGGGAATGGCACAACATACAGACATAAGAATAAATGCTCCAGAATTGTTATTACATGGGGAATCCATGAAGTTATTAAAACAGACATGTCAGGAGTGGTGAAAGGTCCTCTTTAATAGCTTGGTTTAACAGGGAATTTCCCTATAACATATTTCCTTTATGGCTCTGTATACTTAAAATGGAGCTCTGACCCCACAAAAGGTATACTATAAAATGCATCAGAACAGGATGTTTTACCTAAAAATGACATGCTGCTAAACGGTGGACATTTACTTTAAGATCTCTGGGGAATTAAAGTGACAAAAAAGGAAACCACTGATAGCAGTTTAATGTTTATTACAAGGTTAAAGGGATTGTCCAGAATTAGGTTTTCTATACAAGTACAGCGCCACTCTCAAACATGACAAATTATATATTGAGGCTAGTTTTAGATTTTAGTTAAACATGAGCCACTAAATTTTTCAGTGAATCATCCTGTTAATCTTTTCCACCAGGAACATCCCCACTTTACCAGTTATTACCTCTTCAGAGTCCTGGAAGTAATATCCTTGACACATTCCCGTGGTAATCAGTCACCGGAGGCCTTGATTAGTCTATCAGTATTGATCAACACATACCTGTAGTTGACATGGTCAATTTACATATCTCACATGTCTCTCATTAAACATCTCCCTAAAAATGACAGATGCCTGTCATGGGCTTTTTCTTTATTTTTCCGGCTTGCAGTGCGTGACACCTATTGTATTTCAGACTGGCCCTAACACGTTATCCCAAGTTCATTTCAGGAGACTTAGTCATAAGCTGTACAATTTGTAAGCTACAAATGCAATTTTACAATTTCATAATCATATTAGAATAGACTATAAACACCTGACTTTTCCTTAAATATCTGAAATAAGGGAAATTAAGTTATTAAATTGTTACTTCAGACACCTATAATTTAGAGTATATAATCATTTTGTATAAGATTTGTATGTTTCTTTAAAAGAAAATGTCACGTTCTCAATATTATTCTCAGCCGTCAGTTATTTCTACTGACTCGTGCAAGAATGGAGGTTTTTTTGGCCCCCTTCCCCCACATACACAATCCACCCCACTTGGCCTGACCTGTAAAGGAAAGATTACTTACCTGCTTCCCAAGGGTGCATCTAGCTTTTCTGCTGCCTGAGGCGAAAACTGAAACATGTGTACTATGTAAATTGCCTATGTACACCTTCGGAGGCAATTTTTTGTTTATGATTGCATTCTACTGATTTTTGGCTAAAATCATATTTTCAATTGGCCTTTATTAAAAATATTGAGCCGTTCCATCACAAAGGGTTAACGTTTTTTCTAACTGTGTGACTGGTACTTTCATTGTGTTGGTCATCTACATAAACAGTTATTTAAGCCACATTCTTATTAGTAAGATAAAAACTGAGCTATGATGAGTGTTTATAATGTCACCCAGATTTCCAGAACCCTGAGTGGCAAGTTGATACAAATATATGAAGGGATTTATCATGATATAACTAGGCGAATTTGAAATTGGGAAAGATGGATAACGGACTCTGCAGAAATGTAATGGAGGCTAGACTTAGTTCAAGGAAAATCTGCACAATTATGCAGCCTAAGGTCATTATCACTGCATAACTAGGCAGATTAGCTATTCTGCTGTATGTACTATGGCTGGTACTTGGGGCCCAATTTATCATAGACTGGCAGTGCACGCCGGTCTATGATAACCCCATGTGCTGCAGTAGTCCACGCCTAATTTATGACAGAGTGTACACCTTGTCTTAAATTAGGCACAGCATTCAGCAGTCCATGCGCCTATGCTAATATGGCCTGGCGTAGATTTCAGTGTTCTTTTACGCCAGAAAGCATAAAAGATTATAAATGTGGTGAGCCCCCTACCTGCCCTCACCATGTCCACCTTTCAGGAAGGTGGCAAAGACAGTGCACAAAAATCAGTTTACAACTTTTTCACACCAGAAAACTGATGAAAATATATTATAAATTAAGCCATTTGTATTTACTACAGATGGTACTACAGTGTGCCAGCGGCTCATTGCATAAGGGGTTAAATAAGTGTATGTCCTAGACTCAAATCCGGCCATGGACAACATTTCCATGGAGTTTGTATGTTCTCCCTGTGTTTGTGTGGGTTTCCTCTGGGTTCTCCGGTTTCTTCCCACACTCCAAAGACATCCTGATAGGGAACTATAGATTGTGAGCCCCATTGGGGACGGCTTGATGCTAATGTCTCTAAAGCTCTGTGAAATATAGTAGCACTATATAAATGTGTTAAATAAATAGGGTTATGGGAACACTTGCTA